>JAWPHD010010031.1:0-97845 GCA_037043455.1 Cyrtodaria siliqua
AAATTAAGTAAATATGACATTAATATACTTTATTTATCATCCATTATTTACCATAATTATTAACTTTTCCAAGTCGGAATTTACTTAGCAGACAAAAATACACTGCTGAATTCATGCTTTTTCTCAAATTCTGAGAGACTGCTGTTTCCGATTGGGAAATATTTCTGCCACAGTTGGGAAAAAACAGTCCAATTTTCTGTTGGGAAGAGGCCCTTTACAGGCCTCTGTTATATAAGGTAAAAAAGCCCTGGGAAGCTGTAGGTTTAACTCTGCAAAAAAGTGGTTATTAGTTATTATTCTTTCTCACTCTCACTCTCTATATATATATATTATATCTGTCTATATATGTCTAGTCCCAACCGGCAACTGCCACTGAGAAAAGGAGGCGTAAGGTAATACGACTTGATATCAGGTTTTGGTGACAGCACTAAATAAACTCATCTTGGTTAAATAGGTGGTGGGGATTTTCAGTGTAGTATTTTTGTGATTTTTATTTGTGTTTGATTTTTCCCTATACAATGTAAGTATATGGACCATATTCATGGAGATTATGTTTGTGGCTATATTAATCATTAATTCAGGGAAATTCTTTATTTTAACAAAATGTGCCATGGTTGCAAACAAACGCATAGACAAAGGTAAAACATCTAACAGACATAAATATCTGTGTGTTACATGTACTACCAATAACACTGAAAAAGGCTGGAAATAAGTTAGATAACTACATGCTTATCTTAAAAAAATAATTAAATGAGGTAATTGCCCCTTTTTCAGATATAATTAATTCTTGCATATTGTGTTTATATGACCATAGTAAATAGTATATAAACATTCATTGTTTTGCATCGGATCTAAATAGTTGGTTGGTTGTTGAAATATATCCATCATATTTGGCGATTGACAATTTAATGGGATGTTCAGGGTTGTTAGGCTATATGAACAGAACATCTTTCTGACATACTATGTAAGCAAGAGTAAATTAAAATGGATTTCAGGTTGCACTAATTGTAAATATATAGGACTATGTTCAAGCATTACCAGTGCCACTGAGGTGTGTTCATGGACAGGACACTTTGCCTTCACCTTGTCTATATCAGATGGAGACATAAAATGTGCGGTCCCGTGCATTGGAGTCTTTCCTTTGGGCACGGTAAAAACCCATATGAATATATTTCATAATAAGAGTATGGCAGGGTTCCCTGATTACTAGAATTATATCCTTCCCCTCTCTCTCTGGGGTGGCTCGAAATATCCGAAATTTGCTCTCATAATTGTGGGGACTGCTGAAATAGGTTTGAGATATACAAAGTTTTAGATATACACAGTTTGAGATATACATACAAAGTTTTAGATATACACAGTTTGAGATATACATACAAAGTTTTAGATGTACACAGTTTGAGATATATGTACAAAGCTTGAGATATACACAGTTTGAGATATACAATGTTTGATATACATGTACAAAGCTTGAGATATACACAGTTTGAGATACACAAAGTTTGAGATACATACAAAGTTTGAGATATACATACAAAGTTTGAGATGTACACAGTTTAAGATACATGCAAAGTTTGAGATATACACAGAATGAAATATACATATAAAGTTTGAGATACACACAGTTTGAGATATATACATATAAAGTTTAAGATACACACAGTTTGAGATATTCATACAAAACTTGAGATACACACAGTGTGAGATTTACATATAAAGTTTAAGATACATACAGTTTGAGATATACATACAAAATTTGAGATACACAAATTTTGAGATATACATACAAAGTTTGAGATATACACAGTTTGACATATATCGACATGTTTATGTAGGTTGTATTACTTTAACTGGGCTGTGGTGTGACTGTTGTGATATAGGAAAGTTTGATTTTATTTTGACATGATGGCCGTCTTTTACAGAATTTATTTTCCTCCTGCCTTTTCTTTTTTTCGGGAAATATAATTGGTCACATTTTGTTCTGCTTTTATTAACAAATTAGAGCATATTGCTTATGGAATCGGTTTATATTGTGAGTTTAGTGACTTCTGTTGGGGTGAATAACGTCTTGTTGTGGTGTGATCATATATACCAGAGGAGTTTTCTTTATTTCCGACTTTTACAAATTAATAAAATTTTATTTCTGTCGTATTTTTATTTCAATATTTGATATAAATGTCGTACATTTTAAATTCACAGATTTAGACATATAGCAATATATTTAGATTCACTTGATATTTTCTGTTGAAAAGAAATAGCGTCTAATTTCCAATGAACTTTCAGAGGGTGGAGTTAACTGTGCTTGCATCCGATGTACTTCATTTGAAAATACACTGACGATATTTATCATTCTTGCACATATTTGTCATTTATACCAACCTCCCAAAGCACTTTATTGTTGGTACTATCGGGAAAATAATGTAAATTTATATAAGAATTAGTTCACAAATTGTCAACGTTTATACGGTTTTGAATGCAGCAATATTCCTGTATCTTTCAAGTGGTCCACACAAATATTTCTTTTTATGTTGATGTTGATGTGCACATTTCAACCTAATAAAGAGGTGACCAAATAAATGTTGCTTTGTTCCACAGTGAGTGTTCAGAGACGTAAAGGTTTAACAATATTGCGAGTCAGTTACCGTAAAGGTTTAACAATATTGCGAGTCCGTTAATACGTTTTTTATTACTTTGTTCTTAATATTACAGAGTCGCAGTCAACAAGAGCACTCTGACGGCGGACTCAGTGATGGAGACCTGGAGGAAAGAGATCTCAGGGTAGGTTTTGTTGCCATGGAAACACATCTATCGTCTGTAATACTGTTTATAAACAGATGATTTAAGTCGTATTTGCCTAGAAACCTTCAGGTGAACATTGAGGCTGCCATAGCAGAAAAGTTTGCTTAAAGGGAATGGTAAGCCACACAGCCAAATAAGCTTTATTATTTAAAGTTCTGAAAAACTTTGAAAAAGTGAAAGAATTATCAAAATCGGATGATATACAAAGATATGACCACTTTATTTGTACTCTTGATTTCTTTTGGAGGGTATGTGTGGTGGGGGAGCGGGGTGGGGTGTGGATATACTTATATGAACACTTTCTGGTGGGGTGTAGATATGCTTATATGAACACTTTGTACTTCTTCTCAACAAATGGAAATTTATAAATGTAATGTTTCTAAACTTGCTGTAATTCAGTATTGCTTGTCTTTAGGTGTATCTTTCCCTTCCATGTAATTTGTTAACTTTTACTTAGCAGAAGAAACCATTGGTTTGTATAACAATTTTGAAAAATGGGTATTTGTTGTTTTAAATTGTTTCAGTTAATATTGAAATTAACGTTCCAAAAATGTGTGTTGTTGCGGGTATTTTTATTATTTAACATGCTTTGAATTAAAAACATGAAAAACAGAGATATCTCTTTATGATTTTTAATATTGCGTAATGGACAATTTCAACTTAGAAAGTTTAAATTATTTTTAAACAAGTATTAGTAGTAAAGGTGTTAACTGTTTCATGAAGATAATGTATTATATTAACAGTTACATTTATTTGTCACAGTTTGCATTGTTAAACTTAGGAAAGCTCAGCTTTTCACACTTAACACTGTAAACACAAGTGTAAACTTCATAAAAGCTTAGTAGGAAGTCTACGGTAGTTTGCCACAATATCTGTACATTATGCTTTAATGCATTTGTTCCATCTTTCAGCCTCACAAATACATTGTGGAGGCGCAGGTACTGAAGGAAAGCTGGCCGCTGTCTGAGGCCAGCTGGGCTTTTGTGCAGATGCTACGCGAGATGGAGAAAAATGAACTCAAAGGTAAGAGCAATTGATTGACGTTTATACACCGTCCATATTGAGATAGGTCTTCGGTTTAGTGTCATCTGAAAACAGACAGCGACGGCCTTTCAGGGATTTTTTTCACCCTTTTGGGAATGGAACCGGTACGCGTTGTTTTGTCTTAAATTGCCTTAAATTGGGAATTTTTCACTATCAAACACAAGCGATATTGTCAAAGTACAAAATTTACCAAAAATAAATAAATATATATATATATTTTTTTTTATATAAGGGTGCCCGCTTGGCATTTTGAATAGCTACTATTAGGGGAAATATGGTATATGAAATTTAAAGTGTGAATTGCTTTTATTACTTGTTTTGAACATACCGTTTTAATTGACAGTTGCTTTCAAAGAGAAGGCAGTAGAAGAGCCACCGAAGGCAGAGAAGGCCCCCGCAGCTTCAGACAAGAGCAAGGGTGGCAAGGGAGGCAAAGGGGGCAAGGATAAGGGCAAAGGGGACAAGGATGGCAAGGGGTCACGACCCCCATCACAACAATTTGACAATGGCAAACCCCACTGGACACTGAGGGTTGTCAGTGACGCCAGTGCTACCGTAAGTGGATTTTATATTAATACTGTTATTTTTTTACGTGTTTTAAACCAATTTTGTGGACCATTCATTAAAGAACCAAGGAATCTGTTTTGATATTTCAGTCCCCAAAATAAAAATCAACAATTAAATGTATTAACCCCGTAATAGTCTAATGAGGGTCAGGATGGACAGGAACAACCTAGAAGTATGATGCCAACAATTACCTTAGTTGCCTTATATTATTAAATAATTAACAGAAAATCAAGAACAGAAGTAATAACAATATTCAACATGTTTGAAAGGAGAAACAGTCTTTATCATGCTTCGGAAAGTTGTTAAAGTGTTGTACAACCCAGCAATTGGTGCATTGATCAATTGATTTCTCTATATTCAGGAGGACATTGAAGTGAAGAAAGACACCGAGCGTGCCGATGAGATCCGTGCCCTCAAGAAGGCCTGGGAGGATGCCGAGCCTGGACGTGCTGCCAAGGTATAGTCTATACTTGACAATGACAAAGTTTGTGTTTGTTAAATGCAATATGAATAGACATTGCTTCTACATCATGTACCACGTCCTTGCTTGGAAGTGTTTTCTTTCAAGGTAGAGGGTTTGTAGAATTGAGTTTGATCGGTTTCGAGTTCAACTAAATTGATATCCCAGTTGATGGAGGCATATCAAACAGCCGTGTTTAACGAAAAAATCTAACCCTTGTTGGAGTCTATAAAATGCTAAGCAGCCAAAATTGCAGAACGTTAGCTTTGGGTTACAGGCAGTATTAACAGTTAACATTAGTGTACACAGACTTGTAGTTTTTTCCAATATAATTTAAAATTTACATTCTCTTGTTAACTTCTGTTGAAAAAAACAAAAACGTCTGTTTTTAAATTGTCTTCAATTTTCAATTATTTGGTACATTAGCATATGTTGCACATGTATTAAATCACTTATGGTGAAATGAAATGCTGTTTGTTAAGTAAATCTTTCAACTATTTTCATGAAAAGGCGATGCAGTCAAGGTTAAAGTACCTGTCTACTCATACCATTAAACTGAAAGATGACGATGAAGGGAAGGAAGATGGAGAGAAGGTAGAAGGGGAAGTGGGCGACACAGGTCTAGATCTGCCACCGCAGACTCCGGGCTCGTACCTGGGAGACCTGGACGATGGCAACCTGACATTGGAACCCCCTCCCCTGCCCACACCCAAGGAAATGTTACAGCCAGTGGATATAACACCTTTCCTCAGGTAAATGCCTCTTTGTGTTTCTTAATCCTGTAATGGTCAGACTAATGTTTAGCTTCAGTATAGCATTTTATCGGCTCTTTTTATAGCCGTTATTCAGTCATTCATAATGCCAAAACATACCTTTTTTCCCCAATTTTGAGACAAGAATTCTCAATTGAAACAATTGAAAGAAGCGGGGGCTAGGGTAGCGGGGGTTGTGGGGTTTTGAGGAACGATAGTGTGACAAGTAATGAGTATGAAATGCTTTAAAATGGCTGAGTTGACCTTGGTGTATTAAACATACAATTATAAAATAATTATTTTACTGTATTTTTCCCGTTTTATGAAAAATCGCAGTAAAATTCCCAATTGTGACAATATGGGTTATATTCCCGAAGTATAGAAGAAAAAAAACACTGAACTTTTAATATAACCGTCTTAACCCGAGATCGTACTTTTGCTGCATAATTATTAAAATAAGAAAAAGGAAGTATTTCCAGGGAAGTAGATGATTTGACTGTAGATGGAGTTATACTTTTAATTGCCATTAAAACAGCATTTCTTTTTTTATTTGCCATTAAAACATCATATCTTTTAATTGCCATTTTACTTTTAATTTCCATTAAAACAGCATTTCTTTTTTAATTGCCATTAAAACAATTAATCTGAATTTGAACACATCAAAGATACCTGTGTTTTTGGTTAGAAAATTAACAAATAAAATGTCAACATTTCAGGAAGACTACGGGCACCCCACGTTACCTAGATGAGGAGGAATTGCAGCGTAAGTTCCAGGAGCAGCAACGTCACATCTCCGAATACAAAGCTTTCCGACAGCAGGTGGAACAGTGGCGGGAGCAGGATAAAAACTTACGCAATATGACCAAGGAGAAACAGCTACAGGAGTGCGAGGAGCTACAGGTAAGCCATCTCCCCCTCCGAGCACATGGCATAGCCGACACGTAGGGACCCATTTGTCAATCAATTTATATCATCGATTTATTTATTTATTATTTATATTTAAGGCTATTCCATTAAAACATAAATATGACCCCAGGAAGGCACTTTTGAAATTGAACCCACCCACAGATGCAAAATAGAGTTTAAAGAACAAAATTTCAGAAAATAGGGTTCACACATAGATGTTTATTAAATTGCTTTCCTGGGGTCCCTGGTATGTTTTAATGGAATAGCCCTTATTACTTTTATTGAAATTGTGAATGATTTCAACATTGACGGTTATGGATATAAAAGGGTCTGGTATCTCTGATCATAGATATTTGATTTTTAGCTCTACTGATCAGAGATCAGCAGAGCTTATGCCGTGGTGCGGCGTCCGTCCGTCCGTCTGTCTGTCTGTCCGTCCGTCCGTTAACTTTTATTTGTAGCGACTACTCCTCTGAAACTACTGGATGGATATTCATAAAACTTTACAAAAATGTTGCCCATGAAGTCTAGTTGATCCTAGCAAAAATTCATGTTGATGTGAAATCCAAGATGGCCGCCAAAGCTAAAAATAGATTTTTTAAATACAAGTTTGTAGCGACTACTTCTTGAAAACTATAAGTGATATTGATATGGGACTTTTTCTAAAATGATCAGCA
The DNA here is from genome assembly GCA_037043455.1 of Cyrtodaria siliqua. Taxonomy (NCBI): domain Eukaryota; kingdom Metazoa; phylum Mollusca; class Bivalvia; order Adapedonta; family Hiatellidae; genus Cyrtodaria; species Cyrtodaria siliqua. The sequence goes on from JAWPHD010010031.1 coordinate 7,206, forward strand.
TGACATGATGTTGGTCCTTGTCGAAAATCGTTTTGATTTGACGATAAACATGGCTGCCAGCGGCCATCTTTGTTTACATAGAGTTATATAATGAAAACTTGTAGCGACTACTCCTCTGAAACTACTTGATGGATTTTCATGAAACTTCACAGGAATGTTGCTCTTGATGTCTAATTGATCCTAGCAAAATTTCAGGTCGGCCGGAAATTCAAGATGGCCGCCATGGCTAAAAATAGATTTTCAAAATACAAGTTTGTATTGACTACTTCTTGAAAACTATAAGTGATATTGATATGGGACTTTTTCTAAAATGATCAGCATGACATGATGTTGGTCCTTATCAAAAATTGTTTTGATTTGACGTTAAACGTGGCTGCCAGCGGCCATCTTTGTTTACATAGAGTCATATAGTAAAAACTTGTAGCGACTACTCCTCTAAAACTACTTGGCGGATTTTCATGAAACTTTACAGGAATGTTGCTCTTAATGTCTAGTTGATCCTAGCAAAATTTCAGATCGGCCAGAAATTCAAGATGGCTGCCACAGTTAAAAATAGATTTTTAAAAAATAAGTTTGTAGCGACTACTTCTTGAAAACTATAAGTGATATTGATATGGGACATTTTTCTAAAATGATCAGCATGACATGATGGTTATCCGAGTCGAACATTATTTTGATTCGACATTAAACATGGCTGCCAGTGGCCATCTTTGTTTACATAGAGTTATATAATGAAAACTTGTAGCGACTACTCCTCTGAAACTACTTGACGGATTTTCATGAAACTTCACAAAAATGTTGCTCTTGATGTCTTATTGATCCTAGCAAAATTTCAGGTCGGCCGGAAATTCAAGATGGCCGCAATGGCTAAAAATAGATTTTCAAAATACAAGTTTGTAGCGACTACTTCTTGAAAACTACAAGTGATATTGATATGGGACTTTTTCTAAAATGATCAGCATGACATGATGGTTATCCGAGTCGAACATTATTTTGATTCGACATTAAACATGGCTGCCAGTGGCCATCTTAGTTTACATAGAGTTATATAATGAAAACTTGAAGCGACTACTCCTCTGAAACTACTTGACGGATTTCCATGAAACTTCATAGGAATGTTGCTCTTGATGTCCAATTGATCCTAGCAAAATTTTAGGATGGCCAGAAATTCAAGATGGCCGTCACAGCTAAAAATAGATTTTTAAAAAATAAATTTGTAGCGACTACTTCTTGAAAACTATAAGTGATATTGATATGGGACTTTTTCTAAAATGATCAGCATGACATGATGTAGATCCTTGTGGAAAATTATTTTGATTCAATGTTAAACATGGCTGTCAGTGGCCATCTTTGTTTACATAGAGTTATATAATGAAAACTTGTAGCGACTACTCCTCTAAAACTACTTGACGGATGTTCATGAAACTTCACAGGAATGTTGCTCTTGATGTCTAATTGATCCTAGCAAAATTTCAGGTCGACCGGAAATTCAAGATGGCCACCACAGCTAAAAATAGATTTTCAAAAAAACAGTTTGTAGCGACTACTTCCTGAAATCAAAATCGATCAGTAGAGCTTCAAGGTCATTGACCTCTTGTTGTATTAAACCGGATTTGAATGTTTCGGAACTTACTGAAATTAGATTTTGCTATTTGAGAAAAGGACATATTCACTCTTCACCAATGGGATTATGGTCAGCCATCAAAAATGCAATTTGGTACATTAGCATTTTAACTCATGATCATTTGCCTTTTTAACTAATGGAGCAATATTCAGTATAGATAATAGAATATACATGACATGTTATTTTCACCACCAGGCCATGCTTGATGCAGCCAGAGAATCAGTCAACAAACCACGGGAAGCATTTAGACAAAAATACCTCGAGGCTGAACGCAAGAGACTTGAGGAAATCGAGGCTCAAGAGGCTAAACTTAAAGCAGACGCCGAGGTAAAATCTCCAAAAGGCAAGAAAGGCAGTGCTAAAGGGAAGAAGAGTCCATCTGGGAAGAAGAAAAAATAGATAAAAATAATTAACTAGAATTGTAGTAATTAATAAATTTATTTAAAAAAAGACAATAAATTTAAGTTAAATGTTAAAATTGTTAAAGTTTACAATGATTTTTTAAAATAAACTATTTATTTTTGTTATTTGTTGTCCAAGTACTATATGATGTTTTTTGCAGTATTATTGATTTTGTTTATAAATATGGAAAGCATTTGCTGCTTTAAAGGGGCACACAGCAATCTTTTGGTACTTATAAACTAGCACCTTGATGTATTACTCCATCATCATTTTGACTTTAAACCTGCTTGACATATTAAAATGATTATTGACAATGATCACAAATATATGTAATAAATGTAGAAAAATTTACGGGAACGATAGCTTTTATAGAAATTAAGATTACCGTGTGTCCCTTTAACATTCATTTATCATGTGCTGTCTATATAAACAATATTTTTATACAAAACACACGTGATACAAACGTTTATATAGAAGAACCCTGTGATAGTTACATTTTTACGTTTGATTTTATGCTCTGTAGTTAAATCACTTTGAGATGTTAATATGCATTAAATGTATTCCATTGAAAAGAGGTTCTTACAGAGACTTTCCTCCAGATTTGAACAAGAAAATCAATAAAACAAATCTTAAAAATCATTTTGAGAATTAGTTATAGTTATACAAATACTAAAGATGATTTTGCAATAGTAGAGGAAAATATAATAAGAACAAGAAAAAGCAAGTGTTTATTAATAAAACACGATGAACAAACTTTGGTGTCGAACGTAGGGAATAACCCATATTTTTTCATATATTTTTAAAATATTTGTTAGAATTATTTGATTTTGTATTTTTACGATTTTTTGATTTTACTTCTGGAGGCAATTAGTCTCTTTAAGTGAAGTAAATTATATTACAATATTACAAATTACTGCTTTTAACTAATGATCATTGATGACTTTCACAGTCAAGACAAGTGCAACGTGTGAATTTCATTTTATAGCTACGAATAACAAACCATTGGTACCATATTCGATCAAAAGCCAAATAATATTTGACAGTGTGCAAAAATATATGATAGATGGAATACTTGCACTTATTCACCGGTCCCCGTATTTTGTATAAAAACTTTAAAAGTGCTTTTATATATCAAACTACAATCTGACACTGGAAGATTTAATTTCCACCACCCGCACCCCAGATTGTTTATCCCTCTGTCTGTATACAGGGCTATGTCTGTACACAAGATATTATACACAATGTAAATAAGATGGCTGTAAAACAAAAATGTTGAGGATTAAATATTAAGTATGTACATAAACCGTTTATTTGTATGGTTAAATTATATTTCAATAAATTGTCATAATATTGCATGGAAAGATTTTTTGCTTTTTTGTTATTATTTTGTTTCTACTCAGAATTGTGCCTTTTATTTTGCTTGATTAGATATGTGTTTGAAATCAACTCTTCCGGTTCATGCGTTTGTGTCGGATAGCTTTAATACAATGCTGGTTACTTTGCTCATAAAATAGGTTTCGACAGATTTGTATTTTAAAGCATTACGTGGTCCCGCCTTAATTCCATCAAGCGATGGGAATGCTTATATTAGCAGGTTTTATAATGGATATTTCGACAGTAAAACATGTTTAAAAAATTCTACCCATTAAAAGTTTTAATTTTACAATACGCAAACTTTTTAAGCAAAAATTAAAGTTTTGTTTCATACCCCAGCCAACCCCGTTTTCGCTTCTTGGAGAAGGGGTTGGATGGGGTATGAAAGTTAATACTCGGACCATGTAATGGGAAATGTTGGTATAGATCCAAACAATCTTTATTATTAGTTCTGAAAAACTCGGAAAAAGGTGGAAGAATTATCCTAATTGGATGCATCGTCGGATACCCTCGTGCGATTCGTTCCGTTACTCTCCACTATCACCCGTGGGAAATTACGCCTGATTTCGGTCGTTTTAGCAGAATAGAATAGAACAGAGCATGCGATACGATTGGATATCCCAATTACGATGAAAACTAAGGTAAACCAATCAGATCGCTGCATTGCTCTACACTTATTACGACTAAAATCAGGCGTAATGTCCCACGGGTGATAGTGGAGAGTAACGGAACGAATCACATGGGGGTATCCGACGATGAATTGGATGATAAACAAATAGGATATGACCATTTGAAGGTTGGCGAAAACAATATGCCATGTATGGTAAGTTAGAACTGAGGTCATAGTTCTCAAAATGGCTGCTCCCATACACCTTTTAGAACAACTTTCAAATGGTCACATCTTTGTTAATCATCCAATTTTTATAATTCTTTTACCCTTTTTCAAATGTTTTGCCAACATTCCCTTTAAAAATACAAAAAATTCATCGACGAACATGTATAGCTTCTTGTATCAAAATTGATCGGAATCATCTGGTTATTTTATTTACAAGTTTATCTTAAAAAAAAGATGAATGATTAACTTCAAATCAAGTCGGTGTTCTGCCTGCTACTCCAGCTTGTGACAGAGGTAATACCTCTGATTGTATTAATATATATGCAACTCCGTCCAGGATATTTATTGTCATATAATTATGTTTTATCTATAATCCCATCGCAGAACCTTTTATCAGAGCCTCCGTCCTTCGAGGAAATGACGAAAACTGACCTCGTGTTCAAAAACACCTTTTCTTAAGGTCTTTAAAAGCTAGCTTGTTAAATGTAAAAAATAAAAGTGAAAGATTGTCCTCTTAATGCATGCAGTTGTAATTGACGGTTTGCAAAGAACTGAGTTAAATTGGGTTTTACAGTACACCAACACAAAAAAGGTTATATGGCACCAATAGGAATTAACATCTGGTCTCCCCATCCATTTTAGTTTCTGACTTGGAATCATTTGCCCCTCACCGCTGTAGGTTCGATCCCTCAGGGGCCTAGGAAACTTTATGTGAGGAAGCTATCCAGCTGGCTTGCGGAATGTCGGTGGTTCTACCCAGGTGCCCGCCCATGCACGAAAATTGAGGTCTTCCTCCACCAGTGGAAGCTGGAAAGTCGCCATATGACCTTAGCTGTTGAGGAGACTATTAAATCCAATTCAATCAATCACCATCCATTTACATGGAAATAATGAATGCAATGAAAACCCTAAATTATTGTTGCAATTGCAATGAGAGTTGTTACAACTGGTCTTTTCTAATAAAAAAAAAAAGAGTTGATTTTTAAAGCGCCTAATTTGTTCTGTTGATGGTATTAATTTGGGAACAATTTTTGTTTTCTCAGCTGACCAAACTAGGAAGTCGAGTTGTGTTTCGTCTTTTTCCGTCCATCCACAAGTGGCCCTTAACTTGGTCCGTCCCAATGTAACATATCAACAATACTGTAACACTGTTGTAATGCTGTTGTCGTGCAAATGTTACATATCAACAATATTGTAACACTGTTGTCATGCAAATGTAACATCAACAATATTGTAACACTGTTGTCATGCAAATGTAACATCAACAATATGCAAATGTTACATCAACAATATAGTAACACTGTTGTCATGCAAATGTAACATCAACAATATTGTAACACTGTTGTCATGCAAATGTAACATCAACAATGTTGTAACACTGTTGTCAGGCAAATGTTATATATAAAACTGTTGCAATGAAAATATGTATCACAGAATTTATGTCCAGCTCTGAATCTTGTTAATGTTTAAAAATCCTATATTTTGTATGCCTGTAGGGACATATTATGTCATGGCGTTGTCCGTCTATCTGGCTGCTAACATGTGCTTTTGTTACAGGTGTAAATACCCGATATATATACTTCCGACTGGTTCATATCTCTAGGTTATACCAGTTTGATTGACAACTCGGAACAGTATTATTCTTTGACAAAAGTTGCTGAAAAAAATGAACGACTGTAGAGAAAGCCGGAAAGCTTTGTTTAATAAAATATAGGTTTGATTGCATCATATTGCTTTAAGGGACAACAGTACTGCCTTGTCTACTTGATGTTTACCTGCTGATTGCAAGGTAACATACCACAGTTGAATGTTGTGTTAGATGCTATTGTACTTTTCACTAACCCTAGAGAATAACTTTTCCCTTCATTGCAACTTTGCATCAATAGAAAAACAAATTCCATAGAAATATTCAATCCTGATCAAGCTAAATTGTTTAAAGCTAGTGACAAGCACATTGTAAGATCCTGTGTAGTACCAATTTTTTTTGTATTTGAAATTAATGACCCTGTTGTTAACATGTATGTATGTATGTATGTAAAAATAAAAACGTTTTAGATGCAATTCAAATCAATTTGCATTCAATAACTTTATTATGTGATCACTCATGCAAATATAAATGTGAAAAATAAAATATTACAAGTATCAATGTCTTCCTTAGAAATGAATGTACCAAATAGAAATGACTACCAAACCGGAATCATGACTGTACTAAATAGAAATGACTACCAAATAGAAATGACTGTACTAAATAGAAATGACTAAACTGACTATCAAACAGAAATGACTACCAAATAGAAATGACTACCAAATAGAAATGACTACTAAATAGAAATGACTACCAAATAGAAATTACTGTACCAAATAGAAATGACTACCAAACTGACTACCAAATAGAAATGACTACTAAATAGAAATGACTACTAAATAGAAATGACTACCAAATAGAAATGACTACCAGACTGCCTATCAAATAGAAATGACTACCAAACCGGAATCATGACTGTACTAAATAGAAATGACTACCAAATAGAAATGACTGTACTAAATAGAAATGACTAAACTGACTATCAAACAGAAATGACTACCAAATAGAAATGACTACCAAATAGAAATGACTACTAAATAGAAATGACTACCAAATAGAAAGTACTGTACCAAATAAAAATGACTACCAAACTGACTATCAAATATAAATGACTACCAAATAGAAAGTACTTACCAAATAGAAATGACTACCAAATAGGGATTACTGTACCAAATAGAAATGACTACTAAATAGAAATGACTGTAGGTAATAGAAATGACTGTACTAAATAGAAATGACTATCAAATAGAAATGACTGTACCAAATAGAAATGATTACCAAATAGAAATGACTACTAAATAGAAATGGCTGTACAAAATAGAAATAATTGTACCAAATAGAAATGACTACTAAATAGAAATTACTGTACTAAATATAAATGACTGTACCAAATAGAAATGACTACTAAATATAAATGAATGTACCAAATAGAAATGACTGTACCAAATAGAAATGACTGTACTAAACAGGAATGTTCATATCCTTGTACATGTATTCACCTTGCAACATAGAGAACTATGTTCTGTGGCAGTCTCAAAATCTGCAAGCTTTTGGTTAAGAGGCAAGCATGCTATCACTTTGGTTCATAACCCAGTTGCTATCCATGTAGAAAGTGACAAAGAACTCGACACTGTGGGACAAATCAGGACTAGCTATCAATGGTCCACGGCGCCACATGACCTCTCAACTCGGACAGTAAGAAAAAACATTTAGGGGTACGCATTACTCACCGATGTAAATATAGTATCAATGGTTTAAAATATATGATCAACAGCAATATTATTTGTTAGTTATTTATTGTTTGTAAAGGATAATACATACAGACCAAAAATATTAATATGATATTTGAGATCTGAAGGTCACCAGTCATCACCCAGTTTTGGCATCTGAAGACACAGCACTGAAGACAATTTGCCGTGTACTTTTAAATACAACAAATGCGGGTTTTCGTAGCGTTACCACATGCAAGGTCATATTGGAATACCAACCTCAAAGGGTGATGAGATGAATGAGCAAACAACAAACCTGTAATTACAAACTACAAAAAAAAATTGAATTTGAGGCATTTTGGACAAGACGATAAAATCCATATAACCGTTACAATTAAACGAGTCAACATCTAAAAACATTTTTACGTACATATCTGGATTTATTGTATTTCACACTGCTGTTATGAAATGCACATGCATTTCTTCCGTTACATCGCACAAAGAAATCGTTACCTCGGAAAAACTCCTTGCCAATATACTGTCAGAAGTCAAACAATAAAAAGGCCAGTAAAACCAATTGGCATTTATTCCGAGACAGATAAATGCATCTTGACATTTAGTGGAACAGTTGTCTTTTTAATATTTTCCATATTAAACAATTGGATTGAATTGGGGTTTTAAGGTGCACCAACACATGAAAAGGTTATATGGCACCTAACAGGCATGAACATGCCAGGCTCATCTTCCATGTACATCGAGATAAAATATGGAAAATGGGCCTAGAACCTTCTCATCCTTAACTGCAGAGTTGCTGCAAATTCTATCATAGAAACTCCATTTATGTTATTGTTTTTCTGCCACTGCTCTTTTGATGCGAGTGAGATAGCACCTGAAACAATGCAGGGATCATGATGACCTTTAATGAACATGAACAAAAAATGATAAAATGAACATGAATTTGGGGGGATTCTACCCCTCTGCCTACCCCTCTGCAGGGATCTGCAGTGGCCCTATTCTTTGCCACCGTGACCAAACGGGGGCTTGTCATAAAAGCCTACCCATACACATGTGAGACAAGATAGGAATCGAGATTCAATCCTTAACAAGAAATATCACTGAAAGTGATAAATGCCCCCGAAGTGTCCTTTGACCTCTAACTATGACCTTGACCTTGGAGCCATGGACCTGGATTTGTGCAAGACACCTCATTTGGTTGTGGTGAGCACTTGTGTCAAGTTATTTGAAAATCCGTCCAGGCATGCAAATCTGTATTTTTATTTGTTTTCCCTGCTCCTACGTCATTTCTATGTCTCAATGGTTCGTAAAACAAATAATAAAAAAATAAAGACCTAGTAGACTGGATTGGTTCTGCTAATCTTCCTGCAAATTTACAACAGCTACATAAAACCTGCAGTTCCAAATTTACCTTTTCTCTGTGACATGAAACTTCAACTGCGGTGCAGATAAGAGCCAGTCATTGCTTTTTCATTGAAGTTTAAAAACGACCGTCATAACTACACATTGCACGACTATCTGAATGCATATTTGATTTGCACAGTATTTTAACTGCATTAATCAGTTTTTGTTTGTGTAAAATTAACCCTTAACACAATACATATATTATATATATATCATGGACTGTTCTTTCTTTGAATTTATTAAGACCATTCCATTTATGTGACGAAGGGTTACTCTTAGGCTGATCTGGGTTTAATATGGACGTAAAGGCTATTATAGTCTTATAGCTTAGCGGGTTGAGGGGTTAAGGGTAATACTTATGCAGCTTATCTGGCCTTTTGCAACAGTAGCAGCACACCCATTTATCTTTCAAAACAAGTGAAGTACCAACAGTGGTACAAACGCCGGGTAAAGGGGTAAAATGCATGACAGAGTTATGGTTCTTATCATACAACATTGTGTAATGATAATGATAATGAACATGTGTGCCAAGTTTCAAAGCTTTCTGACAGTTGTTTTTTTGAGAAATGAGGAAAAACAAAAACTTTAACCAAAACGTGTAGACAGACAGAAATTGCCAAACTGTAAGCCTGGATTTGCTAAGCAATTCAGCCAATAATTGGGAAGGGGGAGTTAAAGGCAGGCTTCGTATTATAGACAAACAGGCTCCATAAATGTTGGGGTCATTATGTACACAGTGCACAGCGAGGCATATATCATATTAAAATGAATCTTTCTTTCCTTCCAATTAACACTGAATTCACGGAACTTGTTTAATAATAAAATTCAAGAAACTAGTTGTGTCAACTCGCTATTAAATAGCTATCTATTTGACATGCCAAAAAAACATTTACAATCACTAATGTATAACTTCACAATTTTCAAAAAAGTTGTCCTTAAAGCGAATGTAGCGACCCAGCCAAACAAGCTCTATTATTGTGAGTTTTGAAAAACTTGTATAAAGATGAAATAATTATAAAAATCAGATGGTTTTAAACAAAAAAGATATGACTATTTGAAGGTTGTTCTAATAACAGATATGGGAGCTGCCATTTGAGTACCGGTACTGAAAATATCATTTAAAGCAAATAAAATCACTGCAAATGAATGCAAAATCCTTTACTAGTCATATAAAGCATTATTGCCATTAAGTACAAATATTTTTCATACAGTTGCTGTTATTTTTTTCCTATAAATCAGTAAATGTTCATTATAAATATTTCATATACATGTAAAACTGTGATGTCATAGCTATCAAAATGGCGTCTTCCATATCCGTTCCAACAGAACCTTCAAATGATCATATCTTCTTTGTTTACCATCCGATTTTGATCATTCTTTTACCCTTATTCAAGTTTTTCAGAACTCTCGATGATAAAGATGGTTTGGCTACATTCCCTTTAATGAATGAATACGCATTTCTGTGCCTCAAATCTGACCTCATTCTTGGCAAACACCGTTTATATTATTCAAGCCTGCTAACCTGATAAGACCAGGAAGAGTTACTTTTAAACAATTTTAGCTATGAATACGCTTAAAGCTAGTTTTAAGCAAAACCTGTTTTATCATATTGTATAAGCACACAACACGATCAAGATTTGGTATAAATCTTTCCACCGATTTTCACGGACTTCACTAGCAGATATTTTGCACGAACTAGAACAGAACTGCACTATTTTATTCATTCCTTATCCATTAATCTGATTCTTGTTTTATGTTTTGTAGTTGGCATCCGCCTTATCGCCAAGCTCTTCCATTTGTTTTTTCAATTCTCTCTCTATCATTTTAGTCCGGTCACAGAATCCCATGTTGCCTTTCCCAAATGAGTTTGGCCCAGCTGCAGTCGGCGTCTCCCTGTACAATTTAAATAAAAAATTAATTATATAATATAAATATACATGTTTATATATATAAAACGTGTTACAAATTAAAATCATTTTATCCCACATTGGAATCATGGTAAAACATTTACTCTAAGCAATATGCTATATTTCACTACATGTACCTACTGAATTTTGTTAAAAAATATCAAAATGTAAAATAAACAGTTGCACAACTACTTTATATTTATACAGCAGGCCTGTCACCTGTGTAATGGGATGGAACATTCTGGTCTTATTTACAGATTCAAGTTGCAACAGCTGCATACTGTATTCTAGACACACTTTTCCAACATGCTAACTTGGACTTACTCTAACCCGTAAAATGTCATCAGTTCACGTTACCAACTATATGAGGAATAATTATTCTTAACAGCGCATCTGCAGTCATGAATGTATTTAATAACTACATGTTATTGATAGAATTGAAAAAGATATCAACATTTTCCAAAACAGGGCCACTTGTAAAACTTTTTGACTTTCCCTCATACTGAAAATGATCATTTATGAATTGTGAGACAACCCTGGATAAACAAAACACTGCCACCTACCTGCCTACATTCCTCATCCTCATCTTCGCTTCAAGTGGCATTTCTTCATCGTCACTCTAGAGTATAAAACATAACAAAATAGGCATTTTTCAAAGTGACAATGCCAAAATATATAAAGCCACATATTTTTTTTTTTGAGGGGTTATCAGAAACAAACCGAATCATTTAAAAATTCATGATCGATCATCAGAGTTTGTAACCAAATGATGATAGATTGATTAAACATGCTGGGCTTCCATATAATATCTCACACCAGTGTAAACTTTTTTTCTGACTACAGTAAACAAAAACCATAGAGGGACGTAGGGTCATCAGTTATGTATATATGAAGTTTGGGAACAACCCAATCAAAAGTGTTCGAGGAATTCAAGTAATTAAAATGTGTCACGCGACACGACAAACGTGTTATGTGACGGGACAAATATGTGTTACATGACGCAACAGGACGTTACGGACAACATATCCTATATAGCCGCCACTTCATTTTTTGAAAGCAGGGTTAGAACTGTAACTCATTTCATTCTCTGCTACTTAAATATCACCCGAGTAAACTCAATCATGAACGATTTTATCTGATTAACCAGACCAGAAAAAGGCTTAACTGATCAGATACTCGATCAAACTGATTAATCGGAACAACACTAGAAACAAGCCACCTGATCTCCGACTTGGAAAACTTCTCGTTACCCTTATTCTTTTAAAACCATGCCATTTTCGGAAAATTGAATTGAATTGGGTTTTAAGGCGCACCAACACACAGGGATCACTCTATGGCGCAATTCCGCGATATTCTCGCATTAAAATCTCAAAAATTGCATGAAAAAAGACAAAACGAACAAATTGTAGCACCGAAGTCGGGAAATCCATTTTCACCATGTCGGTTCGTAAGGAAAATATATTTATTAATATTTCATTTAAAGTCTCATGTTAGTATGTTCAAATCCATTTATTCGCGATTAAAACATAAATGAGAAAATATCAAATTATTCGAAAATCACATGAAAAAAATCAAAACGAGATTGTTATGTCGGTAAACTTCCGGTTTCCTTTGCTTCGCAGTGTCAAAGTAAATCGATTGATTATGAATAAACATGGCCATTTTTTATAACAATTCATCAACTTCTAGTAATATCTGACCATTATCCTCCGATCTACATGTACAATGATTTGACGCAATTAACTATGAACTGGTGCAAGCAATTGTAAAACTATGTTAGCGAAAAAAGTTGACGTAAATTCGGACACGCTTTATTTCGGATGCTTTAACAACTTCTACTTTCACTTTGCGCTTTTCAGATTATTATTTTTAAATGTTATTGACGTAAAAATAAACAATGACTCCGTGTAACTGTTATCTTCAATATGTTGACAATAAATTGTATACAAAAAGAAAGAAGAAAAGAGAGAATCTAGAAAATCAACTAAAACAAATAAATGAGGGAGGACTCTATTACACATGTAACTGTATTTTTATTTATAACAACTTTATATTTTATTTTATTTGCATCAATAAAATTGCCATTTTTGTTTGTTTCATTTTGAAGTTTTCGCGCGCTCGAAAATGCCCTTTTTACATAATTTAGCGTGCCCTTTTTAAAAACTGAGGTAAACACTATATTAACAGTGATCGTTTGTGAAATGGCTGGGCTATTCGGTCATATTCTCAATTTCCAAAACATTCCTCCCATGCATGGGAGACATTGTCTGTCTGTCTGTGTCTGTCTCTTTAATTGTATTGTTTTTTGTCAAAACATTTGGGGAGGGGTTGGGGTGTGGAATGAGCCAGAATGTAGAAAATCACATCTAAATTTCAAAAATGTTCTGTGGGAGCATGCCTCAGTAGCGGCCTCCAGTGCTACGCGCGGTTGACGAACGACTGGTTGTTCGGCTACGCTTCAGAAATGTTTCATGAAAATGGTGAATGTCTCATTAAAATCAATCAAATGGGACATTTTGTCTCATTGAAATTCAATCCTAGGGCGATCCCTGAACACATGAAAGGTTATATGGCGCCTAACAGGCATGAACATGCCAGGCTCATCCTCCATGTACATTGAGATAAAATATGGAAAATGGGCCTAGAACCTTCTCACCCTGAACTGCAGAGTTGCTGCAAATTCTGTCGTAGGAACTCCATTTACGCTGGAGCCACGTTTATTGTTTTTCTGCCACTGCTCTTTTGATGTGAGTGAGATGGCACCTGAAACAATGCAGGGATCATGATGAAGACCTTTAATGAACATGAACAAAAAAATGAACATGAATTTAGGGGGAATCTACCCCTCTGCCTACCCCTCAAAAAGGATCTGCAGTGGCCCTATTATTTGCACCCTGACCAAACAGGGTCCCCGGGAACCACATTGGGCATTTTCGGAAAATGCCTTAACAATGAATATATGACTGACAATCAGTGAACAACCATTGCTGACTGATACAGACCCTGTAAAACACTTTCTGGTGAACTGCTCAAAACGCATAATTGGTCAATGCAAAAACTTGACATTAAATGTTTTACAAACTATGCAATGTTTTTAAAGTGACAAAACAATGTTTGCTGAATTTCTGAGAAGTACGATATAAATTAAAAGGTTGGAAAGTGACAGATTTAAGGCAGATTATTCTTGACATATTATCGATGGCCCGTCCGTTATACATGTATTACCTGCCAATTAACCATCTCGTGTATAACTTTAACAAAGAACACATTTCTAAAATCACGCCTACCTCACTGTCCTCATTAAACACTGAGGCAACTTTTGCAGTCTTTGGTTTTACTGTCGGTGTTTCCTTTGCCTGGAAAAAAAAAAAAAAATTGTTTGTGTACATGTTACAAGGACAGTAACACTTTAAAAACTGAGAAAACATTTGCATTCTGTGGGACATTTTAATTTAAATCTGCAAGTCAGTAACTATGACCGTGCATCATCATGTCAGTGTTGTTGACATCAATGCCAACTGCATGACCGTGCATCATCATGTCAGTGTTGTTGACATCAATGCCAACTGCATGCAAGGAAGCACAAAACTTACACAAACTGTTTCTAAAAATGTAATAAATATACCACTCAACCGTCGGTTTTGTTTACAACAAATTAGTTAACTCTTAACCAGTATGTTGTAGTGTAAAACTCATTTGCAGATAATGATACAAAAGATAAATATTTTGTGATTTATTTCAATAAAATTAAAACCAATTGTTGAGTAAACTGTACAAAATGTATGTTATTAATAATCAATCGTTAAATATTGTAATACCTGTTCAATGTAGGTTGTGGGTATAAGAAAGTGCAATAAGCCTTCAAATAAAGTTTGGAGTATTTCTCGAATCGTGTTCTATAATATGTCATGAAGGATGGACAGATTCTAATACAATTATATGCAAGTCACAAACACTATAATAAGTTGTGGGTCTAGGTTTAGAGTACTATTGAAAAACTGTTGGGAAAATAGAGGAACAAGAGTGTGGCTTTCTTGTAAGACCTTTTTTGAAGTAGAGTGGGTAAAACAAATAGGTTTTTGTTTATACAACCTCCAACAACTCCCCAATCAATTATTGAATATTGTAATATTCTCTCAATATTGGTTGTGAATTTTAAGTACTGAAAAACAAACCATCTTAGATCTTATTGAACAGCCCCCACTCACTACCACACACACACACAAACATATAAAATTACTTACTACAGTAGATAATGCCATTTTTATTGGAGCAGCCTTCTTCATCCCTCCAATATTCATACTTATGCTTGCCGGTTTTTTCCCTAAGCTCATACTTATTTTTCCTGTTGGCTTCGTTGAAAAAACGTCCTTTGCCGATTCATCACTACCTTTGCTTACTTTTTTCACCGATGAGGAGTCCGGTTTGTCATCAGCCTTGCGTTTCTGTGGACTAAGAGTTTTATTGCCACCATCACCTGCTGAGAAGAAACTGAGAAAATTGAAAGAAATGTTAGATGCAATACCCAAATAGTCTGAGTCTGAGTGAATTTACTCTGTGCCTAACCCGAGGACTAGTTTGGTTCATCATTTATTATTATATAGTATAATCATGATAATACATGTATTATATAAAATTATCAGTTTACTTTCAGTATATGCAGATTAAAAGGTAGTGCACTTTCGAGATATAGGGGGAACAGTGTATTAATATTTAACAGAAATTGAAGATTTGGGTATGCAAATATGCAAGAAAGGTACATTTTAGACAAACTGTCTTCTATAAATTTATGTATCCCAAACATACATGTAACAATGCTAAGAAAGTAAAAGGGAAAATAACGTTCAGCAAAAAAAACAAGAAGGGTGTTCCATGGAACACTTGTGTCGCCTCCTTATTTCACCAAGTACAATCTAACTATAAAGTTTGAAGACACGGGGTGCAAAGTTTGTTTTTTAAAGTGTTAAAGTTTATGAAAAGGGGCATAAATCTGTACTGGATAATTGATAAGGAAGAACTGTATAAACTTCACACGTATCTTCATCTTACCCAAAGGAATGTTGTTATACATGTCCAATCACTCTGATCTTCATTTTGGCAAAGTTATGCCCCTTTTCATAAATCAACCTGCAACTCATAACCTGGCAAAATATTGACCTATGGTCATAAAACTTTGTACAATTTTTCTTTATCAGGGTTTCCCCCAGGATCATAAGGCTGAAAAGAAAGGAAAAACAACATGCCTTCATCAGAGCAACATGCCTTAAGATTTTCTTAATATTCATGAATAACAGATTTAAAAGAAGAAAAATAGAATTTCTATGGTGATTCTTGTTCCTTTTGCACCAAAATCATAAAAGTATGTTATTTTGCCATTTTGCCATTAATAGGCACTATTTTTTTCAAGCCCAGTTTGGTTAATGTAATGTCAAAACAACATGCCTTCACAATTTCCTGGGGGGAACCCTGTTTATCATTTATTCATTGCCACTGACATGTCCACTCTGACCACAGACATATTAACTTGTTATTAGGTCTTTGCTCTGACTTTCATTATGGCACCTCAGGACTTGGCGAAACACTGACTTATGGTCATGCAGATTTATATAGTTCTTCCTTATCAATTATCAAATGCAGAGTTATGCCCCTTTTCATAAACTTTAACAATTAAAAGAAAATCGTCTCCATAATTCACGAAGGATTGCACCCCATGTCTCCAAACTTTATAGACGCTTTATTGTACTTGATGAAATAAGCACACGGCAGGCGACACAAGTGTTCCATAGAACCACTGGCACTTGAGCCGCAATATTATATATAAAAAAAAGAAAGAATACAATACCCCCCTATTAGCTATATTCATAACTTCCACATCCGGTCATCTTCCGGTAGGTTGAGATATTCAGAAGGTGAAAATAAAGGGGTTTACTCAGACTTTATCCTCAATCTCTATATGATTATGAAAAATGAAAACATTAGACCATGATTTAAATTTAAGGTATCCAAATTGGTGTTTTAAAATCAGACAACACCAAAAGAAGATACATAGATGAACACAAAAAATAAAGTTTTTAATATATTTATCACTACAAACTAGTTTTATACAGGGCTAAAGTCAGTTGAGCACCAACGATAAACACCGAGTTTACCCCCTACCAGAATGTGGAGGTTTTTTATTTTATTGATCACTGATAATCAAATTATTTTGATGATGTCATGTGAAAGTTATGAATATATAGAGAACATGGTGCGGATCTTTGTTGACACCAAGTAATATTTCCTACTGATGTTTACTTCCGGTTGTACTCAAAGAAGTGATCCGACTGGACGATTTTTGGTTTCTGATTACGTATGTTTTGACCGTTAAGATATCATCCAATCGCATTACTTCTTTGAGTACAACCAGAAGTAAACATCAGTAGGAAATATTGTAATGGATTCGGCGATTTTACTTACATTTCTCCGCACAGAGTGCTTTTTCATACAAACTGTGAAGTTTATGTAATCAATGGGAATCAGACCTAAGGAACGTTGCAAGGATTTGAATCAAGGCATAGACTTCGAAACGAGGTTGGTCAACTTGGTGTCGACAAAGATCCGCACCATGTTATATATAGCTAATAAAGTGGTATCGTAATTTTTCTTTTTTATAATATTTGCGGCTCAAATGCCAGTGAATGGAACACCCTTCTAGTTATTACAGGAATTCCTATGATGCTAAAAAGCCAAACAAAAAACAACAACGCTTTTAGGGTCAGAGAAGGCTCAGTTGGGAAGTGGGCAATCACATGCTTCTGTTACATAAAAAAGCCAACAAATAACCTCCCGATTTTTTTTCATATTTATTTTTATCTTTTGGCAGACAATTGAATAACGTTTACAGTCAATAGACTGAACTCATTCCTGATATGGGGAATGGTTTTTGTAAAAGAAAAAAATATGATAACAACAACGTGATTAATAAAATTGTGTTTGTTATCTCACGGTAATCAAAACTGTGTGTTTTTTCCTTACCACCACCAGACTTTTCTTGAATTTCGGCCATTTTGAATTATTATGGGATCAGTTCGTATTCATAACTTTCACATCTGGTCAACTTCCGGTAGGTCAAGATATTCAGTAGGTGAAAATAAAGGGGTTTACTCGGACTTTATCCTCAATCTCTATATGAAAAATGAAAATATTAGACCATCATTTAAATTAAATGTATCCTTATTGGTGTTTTAAAATCAGACAACACCAAAAGAAGATACATAGATGTACACAAAAAACAAAGCTTTTAATATACTTATCTCTACAAACTAGTTTTATAAAGGGCTAAAGTCAGTTGAGCACCAAGGATAAACACTGAGTTTACCCCCTACCAGAATGTGGAGGTGTTTTATTTTATTGATCACTGATTGGTCAAATTATTTTGATGATGACATGTGAAAGTTATGAATTTTTTTAATTTAACTAACTTACTAAAATAACATATTTCCAGTGTCCATTTTGTCATTAATATAAGTGATAATATAAATGTTTAACAAGGAATGTTTTATTTACAGTTCATTCTCTCATTTTTTAAATTTTGTATGTTGCATCCAATTTTCAGAATGAACGATTGGTCCCTTGTAACCTCGTTTCAATTTTTGTTTACAAATGGTGGACTGAGTGCATGGAAAGACAACCACTATATATTTTACAGACATCTCTGCATTGACGTGTAAGAACCTTGCGAACATATATCATTTACTTTCATTTTAACGACCAATAAGTAAATGCGAGGATGTTATTGTTTAAAAATATATGCGGAATTATTAATGAAGAGAAAAGTAATGATGCTTTCGTCCCTATGCCAGTTCGAACTTTTCCCCAATTAACCATCTTCAAATATATGAAGTTACTGACCTTACTATAACTCTTTTGTCCATGCTCAATAGTGTTGGAATAGCTGGAGTTTAATAATTGAGGATTTTTTCTACTAAATGTTAGGTAAAGTGAATGTTTTTTACCGGATCATTGGACATGTTGACCAGGAGACTGAGACTGAGAGGAGCCCCCGCCCCTAGCCACCACCACACACCGCCCCTAGCCACCACCACACACCGCCCCTAGCCACCACCACACACTGCCCCTAGCCACCACCACACACAGCCCCTAGCCACCACCACACACCGCCCCTATCCACCACCACACACCGCCCCTAGCCACCACCACACACCGCCCCTAGCCACCACCACACACCACCCCTATCCAACATCACGCACCACCCCTAGCCACCACCACACACCGCCCCTAGCCACCACCACCACACACCGCCCCTATCCACCACCACGCACTGCCCCTATCCACCACCACGCACCGCCCCTATCCACCACCACGCACCGCCCCTATCCACCACCACACACCGCCCCTATCCACCACCACACACTTGCAAGTTGCAACTTAAAATCCCAAGTTCCACAGACAACTTTTTTTTTTTTTTTTAAACCCTAGTGTTTTAAACAGCATTACATGATATTAAAACAAGGTGTAGGGGTGAAATTTTATTTGTTTATTTTTTATTTTATACGACAAATGGAATATTTGCCAAGGCAAAAATAGTAGCACATACATGTACTACTCGGTACTTCCAAGATTGAAAACAAACTTTTAATAGGTTTTTAACGTGTTTCATACATTCAGGCACATATTAATGTAAGAATTTAAAAAAATTCAGATGTTAAGAAATATATCTTGTTTAAATAATACAAAATATTTCAACTGCAACGGAGGATAGTGTATGCAGAGACGTAATGAAAACTGCTACTTCTTAGATCCCTGAATCACAGAACATTTAATTGTTTGTGACACGCCCTCTCTTTGGTACAAACAATTTTTTATAAGATGAACACAAATTGCAATTAAGAGTTTACACGTACATATTCAATCACAAGTATTTTAAGAACATGTGAATGAAACTTTATTTTTAATCGACACAGTCATATGACCTGAACACCGGGCTAGAGTTTTGATAAACGGTTTTGTAGTGTAATCTTGCCATTATTTGGAGGGTTATCTTTGATGTACCTGTTTAATTTGCTTGTTTTGCTAATTTCAGAAATTTGTTGAGCAAGATGTAAAACTTTTCAAAAGTTTGTGTCATAAAGGCAAGAGTGGTAGAAATGTCTTTCAATCAGAGGCCTTCATTAAATTTGATGCCTGGGGCGTCTCACAGCGACCTGTACTTGGTGGGTGGTAAGGCCATTGTAGATAACAGTCGACCTGCCAATGTTTTGGACTATCATGGTCCGATTTACCAACACAGTCATGGTTATGATTCGTTGGGCCATAGAAGACTTTTCGATGAACAACAAAGAGGTTTCCAAGAACAAAGTTTAAGGCATGAAATATATGAATATGACAACATGGACAGTGGTATTTATTCTGATGCAAGTAAAAACGAGAGTGGACAGGGTAAAGGAGGATTTTTTCATTTACCAAGTCGACCATCTAGTGCTGTTGGTAGACCAACAAGTAGTGTCTATAGGTCTGCAAGTGGTTTGAGTAGACCACCAAGTGGTGTTAGCCGACCACCAAGTAGTGTAAGCCGGCCCCAAAGTGGTGTAAGCCGACCACCAAGCGCTGCTAGAGGTTTTCAGAATGCAAGGCCACCAAGCTCACTGTCTGATGTGTAAGTTTATTTGTTTGATGTTTAACATCGTTTTTCAAAACATTTTAGGCTATGTATAATGGTCGAGTTTTTTTAATGGTGGAGGCAGAGTACCAACTTATTCCTATGCAGAACCAGTACTGTATACCTCCCGACATCCATAAGGATTGACATTTGAAACCTTCTTGCCAATCACTGCTGCAGGTTCGAATCCCACTGGCAGCTGAACTTGTGAGTGAAAAGTGTCAATCCTTATGGATGTCGGGATGTGTACAATACTGGTTCTGCCCCGGGAGGTATACAGTACTGGTTCTGCCCAGGAATAAGTTGATGCTCTGCCTCCACCACTAAAACGGGGCAGTAATAAACGGGATGTAATTAATGCGTGGCGGTATGTAAAGACTGCATGGCAGTTCAAAAAAAGGTCGGGCCGACCCGCCCTGCCATTCCACATTAGAGGAAACAAATGGAGCGTCTTTATTTTGACCACGGATGTGCTCTGATGATTAAGTACATTCAACAATGCAAACAGATTGTGTGTGTATTCATATTGAAATTAAATTTAAAAAAAAAAGCAAAAACTAATAATAAAAAAATAATCCTGAATATCGAAAGTGAACGAATACTTTTATTTTTTCCTTGATAGGATGAGAATTTTTTTTTGACAAGTGCAAAGAAGGTATGCATGTAGAAGAAGCATGGAGCAGAACCTTGTAAGAAGGTATGCATGTAGAAGAAGCATGTAGAAGAGGCATGGAGCAGAACCTTGGTTTTCCTGATTCCTCACCAGTATCACGCAAATCTTTAATAAATACTGATAAAGGTGATCCTAAGGGAGCAACAAACACAATTAAGAGAATAAAGCAGCGGACTTGGTTTTATTGAGTCTGTTCATGAGAAATAATGAAAGAAGCAACACCTCTCACACCCCTAGCACCGGCTTAAGCGGTATTCTACTTCAAAGTCAACTATATTGGGCTCATTGGTCCCAAAGGACCAGTAAAAATAACACTACTGATTCGTAGCACGGGGAGACATTTTACAGCTGCCACACTGCACTAAACGAACGCTAGTGTGAATGTTAATAAATGCTGATAAAGGTGATCCTAAGGGAGCAACAAACACAATTAAGAGAATAAAGCAGCAGACTCGGTTTTTAAATCAGTTCAACATAACATCTGTAATGTTTGTTTACTATTAATTATTATTAAAAAAAACGTTAATACATATTATATAGAATTTTCAGTCACTGTTGGTGCATGTTTGTCAATATATTTTAGTGATCCTGACCATGAGCCTATATCAGATGTGCTGTCTCGTCTCGGGGAATACACAGAGAATTTCTTGCCTGATATACCGCTTGCCTATACGGACTGCGAGTGTAAGTCAGAGGACCGGACCGTATCCAGTAGACTTGCCAAGCTCTATGACAGTGACAGCCAGAGCTCTGGATCTGAGGAAGAAGGTATAAAACAAACATAATTTTTTTTAATTCTAAACATTTTAAAGCAGACATGTATTTAGATTATGATAATAGCTTAATGTTTAGCTCTAGATAAGTAGAGTTAATATGCAATGGCACACCATCTGTATGTCTGTCTCTTAGCTTTTTTGATTATGTTATTCTTTTTTTTATGCTGACCGAAGTTGTTCCCGTGGAGCATAATTATAGTTGCTGTTTTGTCCATCTGATTTTGAGTTTATATGGATATTTAGACAATAGGGAGAACAATGGGATAGCCACTTAAACCCAGATTCCTTGTCCAGAGCATAACTTGAAAACTACTAATAATGTTAAGTTTATAAATACTAATTAAATAATGGATCCATTGATAACACTCAGTTCTCTTTTTACACTTTAATCCAACGTTTCAGTGGGATTCATCCACCTTTTTGAAGGTTACGCAATAGTTAACACTGTCCACAACACTGGGATTACTTATTAATGAGCTGGAATAACATGTCACACACTGGTAAAGGGCAATGAGAGAGAGTGCAGTGTGCAAGAACCGTAACTACATTTTATATCTTTATTCAACTTAGAGAGTTATTGCCCTTTGTAATTGTATACTTATAACTCTTGTCCAGAGCATATCTTGAACTACCAATTGGGCTGGAAGAAAATGTCGCACATTGATAGAGGTTGTCTTGATCATCTTCGGTGCTTGATTGTAAATACATGTACACATGTCGTGACCTTTTGTGCAGAAAAAAATAATTGAAATCGGAAACATGTAGCTTTTATTTTTATTATTTGTTTATTATAGTATTTTTAGCCATCCACATTTAGTTTGCCGATATAATGATCGATGAAGTTTCCCTCTTTGTTTATTTTTTAATTAATTGCTTTTCTGCCATTCTGTATGTCTTAAGGGTCCAACCTTTTTTTACTAAAACAGTCAAATGAAGGATTTTTTGTCTGTATTTCAACATATTTTCACCGTATCTTGAGATATCTCGATATATGTCTTAATTTATCTTGAGATACTCCATGTTGAGATATCACATTTTATCTTGAGATATCTCAATTTATATTGAGATATTTGTATTGAGATATCTCAATTAATCTCAAGATATCTCAATATATATATATCTATTTATCTTAAGATAACTGTCTTGAGATATCTTAAGTTGTTTTGAGATAATTATCTTGAGATATCTCAATGTGTCTTGAGTCATTGATATCTCAAAATAAATTGAGATATATCTTACAATTTTTCAAGATGTATCGCAACTTATTGTGAGATATCTAACTTGCGATATCTCAAGATCCCATGTGTCTTGCGGTTGGTATATGCAATTTTAGTAGGATTTTCTAAGTTTGAGGTGGGCTTTATGCCATTTAAAAACTAACCATTGGTGTAATTCTTGGGTTTGCCTTAACACTGTTTCATTATATTGACAGTTTGCTAATGGTAATGTCCCGTTTAAGTACTGGTTGCTATGGTATTTTGATGTCATAGTAAGATGACGTTAAACATAGAATAGCATGTGGCGTGACGTCATGTCACATGATGTCATTATGTCGTGTCGCGTTAAAATAAAAATAAATCGCATAATATTGCAGCTTTATATAAATCGGGTTATAGGAGGCAACTTTTTAGAGTGGAAATGACTTCTGATTGCACATTTCAGACCTTTTTCATGCTATGGAAAAAAAACAGACCGAAAGAAAAAAGTTTGCAAAAAAGCTGTTAAAAAGGCTATTTCAGTGTTATCTTAAAAAGGTGCTGTTAGGCCAATTTTTGGACAATCGCAATAATTTGTATGTCAAGACGTCCGGAATAAATTCGCGAAATGGAAAAAGGGGCATTTCAATTTTTTTTAACGGACAACTTTCCCTTAAGGGGGCACTCCTCAGTTTCGCATGAATGTCCATGGTGTAAATCAAAAAGAAATCAACTAAGCATCTTTTAGGTCCATGGATGGTCTTTATAATAATTATGAAGCACATGATTGATGTTTTTTTCAGTTTTGAGTACTTCTAAGTTTATTTTGGTGTATTGGAATATGCATTCTTTGTTTTTTTTGGAGGCTATAAATAGAAAAATGTGAACCAATAAAAAACTTCCTAAAACTAAGTAAAATGGCTGATTTTCACTGACGGGGAGATCAGCATGGAATAACTTTTTAAAACGCCGGACTAGGTATGTAAAAGTTAGCATTTCCTGATATGCAAGAGCATTATGAGTGCAGACATGACCCTGATATGTGTAGGAATTATTATTTTTTATTATTTATTGACATTTGAAATATTGCTAGAATTGCATTTTTAGCATGTTTTAAGGGGTGGGGTAACCTTAAAGAAATGGACTAAAGTTGTACAGAAAATGCTTTTTGATACTTTTATTTGGTATGGAAACATGGGTAATTTTATTGTCTTCGAAGAAATGTATGACACAATGATGATGTGATTTAGTTTTGCTCAAGGATTCAGGCTAAGAGCTTGTCATGGGTTTGATGATTGAGAAATGTACATTAAACTGTGGAGTGCCCCCTTAGATGGAGGTGCATCTGTATCAGCCAGTCAGAAACAATACCAGAATCTCAGTAAAATGTCTGACGAGTTAAAATATTTTTAGAAGAAGGGTTCTAGACATTTGTCTTGAAAACAAGCAAGGGTGCAGTTGATCTAGACTGTGATAGAGGGCAATGAGAGGAAGTGAAATGTGCAAGAACCATAACTCTGTTTTCATTCCAATTAGAGTTATTGCCATTTGTAATTTTATATTTGCTTATAGGGACATCTTTCACACGATGGTAGGAGTGTTTTGTTTTTTCACTCACATACGCTCATTCGTGAAAAGAACCACAGGTCTACCATCTCATGAAGGATTTTAAGGTAATGAAATAATTGAAATACCTTTACGATTTCGCCACAGACTATGGCGTAACAGTAGATGTGCTGTTGAAGACGTTCCAGCAGTATGAGGACAAAGGTCATTCTGCTGTCCGTAACAAGGCAATGACAACGCTGATTAACAGTTACGTTTCCATGGATACACTATCAGAGGAGAACTTTAATAAGGTATATACTCATTTGTATTTGGGGTGCTTGTTTAATCCGGAGATTTTTCACCATTTGGTTTTTTAGGGATGCCTTATGGGATGCCGAGTTGTCCGTCCGTCCGTAGTCCGTCGTCCGTCGTTAACTTTTGTCTTGTTAAGACGATAGGGCCTTCATTTTTCATCCGATCTTTAAGAAACTTTAACAGGTTGTTAATATCAATGAAAGCTCGGACAAGTTCGAAAACCAGCCAGATCGGACCAGTAACAGCAGAGTTATGGCCCTTGATTTAGTTAAAAATGCTATATTCTGCCTTGTTAAGACGATAGGGCCTTCATTTTTCATCCAATCTTTACCAAACTATATCAGATTGTTAATATCAATGATAGCTCGGACAAGTTCGAAAACCAGCCAGATCGAACAGGTAACAGCGGAGTTATGGCCTTTGATTTAGTTAAATATGCTATATTTTGCCTCGTTAAGACAATAGGGCTTTCATTTTTCATCCGATACTTACCAAACTTTAACAGATTGTTAATATCAATGAATGTTCGGACAAGTTCGAAAACCAGCCAGATCGGACCAGTAACAGCAGAGTTACGGCCCTTGATTCAGATAAAAATGCTAAGTTTGGCTCGTTAAGACGATAGGGCCTTCATTTTTCATCCGATCTTTACCAAACTTTATCAGATTGTTAATGCCAGATCGGACCAGTAACAGCGGAGTTATGGCCCTTGATTTTATTAAAAATGCTATAATTTGCCTCGTCATACGATAGGGTCTTTTTGCATCTGATCTTTGCCAAACTTTACCAGATTTTATGATTTTCTTTTATTTGTTTTATTTTTTTGAATTTCTTTTCTGATTTTTTTTGTCATTTTTTAAAATCTTTTTCTTTTTTATTCTTTCTTTTTTCTTTTTTTTTTCTTTTTTTTTTTTTTGATTTCTTATTTTTTTTGATTTTTTTTGTTGTTGTTTTTTTCGTTCAATTATTTTTTTTGAATTTTTTTAAATATTTTTTTTTGAATTTTTTTTAGCTCTATGTTGGACCAGTCGGACCAGTAACAGAGGAGTTATGGCTCTTGATTTAGTTAAAAATGCTATATTTGCCGTGTTAATACGGTAATTTTTCATCTGATCTTTACCAAACTTTACCAGATTCTTAGTTATGGCCCTTGATTTAGTGAAAAAGCTGTTTTTGCCCGAAACTTTCAAAAAAACGTACATGGCAGTCACTCGCTTCATTGATGTTATAAGAGCCATGTTAGCCAGTAGAGCGTCCACAGGCCCTCTTGGGCCTCTTGTTATTATCTTTACTGGCCAAGTTCGAAAACCAGCTAGATCGGACCAGTAATGGCAGAGTTATGGCTCTTGATTTAGTTAAAAATGCTATATTTTGCCTCTTTAAGACGATAGTCACTCGCTTCATTGATGTTATAAGAGCCATATTAGCCAGTAGAGCGTCGAAAGGTCCTCTTGGGCCTCTTGTTTAATTTTTAAATTGCTTAAATAATTTATATTTACCGGTAACATGTTTAATGAAGCATGATTCATGTGGTAAATCGGTTGAGAATAATTTGTTTGCAGCCCAAATATTGTTTTAGAATGAAAAATTGTGTAGGTAAACATTTCAGTGTTATATTTTTTATTTATCAACCAGTTTTTAAAAGTTAGTTTTTTTTACATACCGTTGCACTTGTTTTAATGATAGCACAGTCGGTAGTGAATTACATCTCACCAATGTATCTCGGGTTCAATTCCCCGTCTGGACATTGCAAGTAAGAGGGTCATTTGCTCTCATATACATAGGTTCGACCCAGGTCGTCTGTTGTCCATCGGTAGTGACACTTTTCGTTTCCAGCCAATAACTTCAGTCAGGAATGAGAAATTATAACAAAACTTACTGTATGGAAAGGAAGCTTGATACTGCATTTGAGGTCACTGGGGTCAAGGTCACAGTTCAAACTAGAAAAATGGTTTCTGGCCAATAACTTTAATTAGGAATGAGAAATTATAACAAACCTTACTGTGTAGGTAGCTTATATGGAAAGGAGGCTTGATATTGCAACAGAACTTGCTGTTACTAAACTAGTTAAGATAATTTATTTATGTACTTTTCAAAAATGCTTCCTAAATACTTGTTGAGTTTGTTTACGGCCCTCGATTTAGCAATCACAATGTCGTCCGGGTGTAAGTGTGTCAGTTCCTCCATTAGTCTGTTCATAAGTGCGTCTGATTTTCAGTTCCTTATATATTTCAGGTCACTGTGACCTATTTTCGACAAAATATAGGTCAGGTACGGTCTCTACTATGACATGCCTATCTTGCTTCATTCTTGCAGGATTTTCACCAAACTTTCCAGTCTCCACTATGACATTAATTTAATATCTCTTGGGATTGACAATGGTGTTGGTCAAATAAAATATCTGGACCTTTATAATAGGGCTCGACACTTAGGCCATTGCCTTCTAGTTTAGAACATAGTATTCTCTTGGGTTGCTTGACTTTATATCATTTGGTACCTTTCTTTTGATTAAGATATATGTATTAATGGCAAATTTGAATTGTTACTTTTGCAACTTGTTTACTTTATATTTTCAGATTTTGTTTTTCTTAAAGAACAGTGTGTCTCATGTCCAGGATGCTTGCCTGATCTTACTGAAACAGTGCATGAAAAACACTAACAATCTACAGAAACTCCTGGGTAGAGACATACTCAACTTCCTGTATGATTGTCTAATCTCGCCTGGATTATCTCCCCTAAAGAGACCAGCTATTCTACTGCTGGAGGTGGTAAGTGGGTAGTTAATTAACAATTGTTTCAATTTTTTCCGGCATTTATGCGGTTTTAAACACTGGTAGTAAATGGCAAATTCCATGAAACTTGTAACTGCTTTATGGTAAACTTGTTACTGCTTTATGGTAAACATGTTATGGTAAACTTGTTACTGCTTTATGGTAAACATGTTACTGCTTTATGTAAACTTGTTACTGCTTTATGTAAACTTGTTTACTGTTACTGCTTTATGGTAAACTTGTTACTGCTTTATGTAAACTTGTTACTGCTTTATGTAAACTTGTTACTGCTTTATGTAAACTTGTTACTGCTTTATGTAAACTTGTTACTGCTTTATGTAAACTTGTTACTGCTTTATGTAAACTTGTTACTGCTTTATGTAAACTTGTTACTGCTTTATGTAAACTTGTTACTGCTTTATGTAAACTTGTTACTGTACTGCTTTATGGTAAACTTGTTACTGCTTTATGTAAACTTGTTACTGCTTTATGTAAACTTGTTACTGCTTTATGTAAACTTGTTACTGCTTTATGTAAACTTGTTACTGCTTTATGTAAACTTGTTACTGCTTTATGTAAACTTGTTACTGCTTTATGTAAACTTGTTACTGCTTTATGTAAACTTGTTACTGCTTTATGTAAACTTGTACTGTTACTGCTTTATGTAAACTTGTTACTGCTTTATGTAAACTTGTTACTGCTTTATGTAAACTTGTTACTGCTTTATGTAAACTTGTTACTGCTTTATGTAAACTTGTTACTGCTTTATGTAAACTTGTTACTGCTTTATGTAAACTTGTTACTGCTTTATGTAAACTTGTTACTGCTTTATGGTAAACTTGTTACTGCTTTATGTAAACTTGTTACTGCTTTATGTAAACTTGTTACTGCTTTATGTAAACTTGTTACTGCTTTATGTAAACTTGTTACTGCTTTATGTAAACTTGTTACTGCTTTATGTAAACTTGTTACTGCTTTATGTAAACTTACTGCTTAACTGTTACTGCTTTATGTAAACTTGTTACTTACTGCTTTATGGTAAACTTGTTACTGCTTTATGTAAACATGTTACTGCTTTATGTAAACTTGTTACTGTTACTGCTTTATGGTAAACTTGTTACTGCTTTATGTAAACTTGTTACTGCTTTATGTAAACTTGTTACTGTTACTGCTTTATGGTAAACTTGTTACTGCTTTATGTAAACTTGTTACTGCTTTATGTAAACTTGTTACTGTTACTGCTTTATGGTAAACTTGTTACTGCTTTATGTAAACTTGTTACTGCTTTATGTAAACTTGTTACTGCTTTATGTAAACTTGTTACTGCTTTATGGTAAACTTGTTACTGCTTTATGTAAACTTGTTACTGCTTTATGTAAACTTGTACTGTTACTGCTTTATGTAAACTTGTTACTGCTTTATGTAAACTTGTTACTGCTTTATGTAAACTTGTTACTGCTTTATGTAAACTTGTTACTGCTTTATGTAAACATGTTACTGCTTTATGTAAACTTGTTACTGCTTTATGTAAACTTGTTACTGCTTTATGTAAACTTGTTACTGCTTTATGTAAACTTGTTACTGCTTTATGTAAACTTGTTACTGCTTTATGTAAACTTGTTACTGCTTTATGTAAACTTGTTACTGCTTTATGTAAACATGTTACTGCTTTATGTAAACTTGTTACTGCTTTATGTAAACTTGTTACTGCTTTATGGTAAACTTGTTACTGCTTTATGTAAACTTGTTACTGTTACTGCTTTATGGTAAACTTGTTACTGCTTTATGTAAACTTGTTACTGCTTTATGTAAACTTGTTACTGTTACTGCTTTATGGTAAACATGTTACTGCTTTATGTAAACTTGTTACTGCTTTATGGTAAACTTGTTACTGCTTTATGTAAACTTGTTACTGCTTTATGTAAACTTGTTACTGTTACTGCTTTATGGTAAACTTGTTACTGCTTTATGTAAACTTGTTACTGCTTTATGTAAACTTGTTACTGTTACTGCTTTATGGTAAACTTGTTACTGCTTTATGTAAACATGTTACTGCTTTATGTAAACTTGTTACTGTTACTGCTTTATGGTAAACTTGTTACTGCTTTATGTAAACATGTTACTGCTTTATGTAAACTTGTTACTGTTACTGCTTTATGGTAAACTTGTTACTGCTTTATGTAAACATGTTACTGCTTTATGTAAACTTGTTACTGTTACTGCTTTATGGTAAACTTGTTACTGCTTTATGTAAACTTGTTACTGCTTTATGTAAACTTGTTACTGTTACTGCTTTATGGTAAACTTGTTACTGCTTTATGTAAACTTGTTACTGTTACTGCTTTATGGTAAACTTGTTACTGCTTTATGTAAACTTGTTACTGCTTTATGTAAACTTGTTACTGCTTTATGTAAACTTGTTACTGCTTTATGGTAAACTTGTTACTGCTTTATGTAAACTTGTTACTGCTTTATGTAAACTTGTTACTGCTTTATGTAAACTTGTTACTGCTTTATGTAAACTTGTTACTGCTTTATGTAAACTTGTTACTGCTTTATGTAAACTTGTTACTGCTTTATGTAAACTTGTTACTGCTTTATGGTAAACTTGTTACTGCTTTATGTAAACTTGTTACTGCTTTATGTAAACTTGTTACTGTTACTGCTTTATGGTAAACTTGTTACTGCTTTATGTAAACATGTTACTGCTTTATGTAAACTTGTTACTGTTACTGCTTTATGGTAAACTTGTTACTGCTTTATGTAAACTTGTTACTGCTTTATGTAAACTTGTTACTGTACTGCTTTATGGTAAACTTGTTACTGCTTTATGTAAACATGTTACTGCTTTATGTAAACTTGTTACTGTTACTGCTTTATGGTAAACTTGTTACTGCTTTATGTAAACTTGTTACTGTTACTGCTTTATGGTAAACTTGTTACTGCTTTATGTAAACTTGTTACTGCTTTATGTAAACTTGTTACTGCTTTATGTAAACTTGTTACTGCTTTATGGTAAACATGTTACTGCTTTATGTAAACTTGTTACTGCTTTATGTAAACTTGTTACTGCTTTATGTAAACTTGTTACTGCTTTATGTAAACTTGTTACTGCTTTATGTAAACTTGTTACTGTTACTGCTTTATGGTAAACTTGTTACTGCTTTATGTAAACTTGTTACTGCTTTATGTAAACTTGTTACTGCTTTATGTAAACTTGTTACTGCTTTATGTAAACTTGTTACTGTTACTGCTTTATGGTAAACTTGTTACTGCTTTATGTAAACTTGTTACTGCTTTATGTAAACATGTTACTGTTACTGCTTTATGTAAACTTGTTACTGCTTTATGGTAAACTTGTTACTGCTTTATGTAAACTTGTTACTGTTACTGCTTTATGGTAAACTTGTTACTGCTTTATGTAAACTTGTTACTGCTTTATGTAAACTTGTTACTGTTACTGCTTTATGTAAACTTGTTACTGCTTTATGGTAAACTTGTTACTGCTTTATGTAAACTTGTTACTGCTTTATGTAAACTTGTTACTGCTTTATGTAAACTTGTTACTGCTTTATGTAAACTTGTTACTGCTTTATGGTAAACTTGTTACTGCTTTATGTAAACTTGTTACTGCTTTATGTAAACTTGTTACTGTTACTGCTTTATGTAAACTTGTTACTGTTACTGCTTTATGTAAACTTGTTACTGTTACTGCTTTATGTAAACTTGTTACTGTTACTGCTTTATGTAAACTTGTTACTGCTTTATGGTAAACTTGTTACTGCTTTATGTAAACTTGTTACTGTTACTGCTTTATGGTAAACTTGTTACTGCTTTATGTAAACTTGTTACTGCTTTATGTAAACTTGTTACTGCTTTATGTAAACTTGTTACTGCTTTATGTAAACTTGTTACTGCTTTATGTAAACTTGTTACTGCTTTATGTAAACTTGTTACTGCTTTATGGTAAACTTGTTACTGCTTTATGTAAACTTGTTACTGCTTTATGGTAAACTTGTTACTGCTTTATGTAAACTTGTTACTGTTACTGCTTTATGTAAACTTGTTACTGCTTTATGTAAACTTGTTACTGCTTTATGTAAACTTGTTACTGCTTTATGTAAACTTGTTACTGCTTTATGTAAACTTGTTACTGCTTTATGGTAAACATGTTACTGCTTTATGTAAACTTGTTACTGCTTTATGTAAACTTGTTACTGCTTTATGGTAAACTTGTTACTGCTTTATGTAAACTTGTTACTGTACTGCTTTATGGTAAACATGTTACTGCTTTATGTAAACTTGTTACTGCTTTATGGTAAACTTGTTACTGCTTTATGTAAACTTGTTACTGTTACTGCTTTATGGTAAACTTGTTACTGCTTTATGTAAACTTGTTACTGCTTTATGTAAACTTGTTACTGCTTTATGTAAACTTGTTACTGCTTTATGTAAACTTGTTACTGTTACTGCTTTATGGTAAACTTGTTACTGCTTTATGTAAACTTGTTACTGCTTTATGTAAACTTGTTACTGCTTTATGTAAACTTGTTACTGCTTTATGTAAACTTGTTACTGCTTTATGTAAACTTGTTACTGCTTTATGGTAAACTTGTTACTGCTTTATGTAAACTTGTTACTGCTTTATGTAAACTTGTTACGTTACTGCTTTATGGTAAACTTGTTACTGCTTTATGTAAACTTGTTACTGCTTTATGTAAACTTGTTACTGCTTTATGTAAACTTGTTACTGCTTTATGTAAACTTGTTACTGCTTTATGGTAAACTTGTTACTGCTTTATGTAAACTTGTTACTGCTTTATGTAAACTTGTTATGTTACTGCTTTATGTAAACTTGTTACTGTTACTGCTTTATGTAAACTTGTTACTGTTACTGCTTTATGTAAACTTGTTACTGTACTGCTTTATGTAAACTTGTTACTGCTTTATGGTAAACTTGTTACTGCTTTATGTAAACTTGTTACTGTTACTGCTTTATGGTAAACTTGTTACTGCTTTATGTAAACTTGTTACTGCTTTATGTAAACTTGTTACTGCTTTATGTAAACTTGTTACTGCTTTATGTAAACTTGTTACTGCTTTATGTAAACTTGTTACTGCTTTATGGTAAACATGTTACTGCTTTATGTAAACTTGTTACTGCTTTATGGTAAACTTGTTACTGCTTTATGTAAACTTGTTACTGCTTTATAGTAAACTTGTTACTGCTTTATGTAAACTTGTTACTGTTACTGCTTTATGGTAAACTTGTTACTGCTTTATGTAAACTTGTTACTGCTTTATGTAAACTTGTTACTGCTTTATGTAAACTTGTTACTGCTTTATGTAAACTTGTTACTGCTTTATGTAAACTTGTTACTGCTTTATGGTAAACATGTTACTGCTTTATGTAAACTTGTTACTGCTTTATGTAAACTTGTTACTGCTTTATGGTAAACTTGTTACTGCTTTATGTAAACTTGTTACTGTTACTGCTTTATGGTAAACATGTTACTGCTTTATGTAAACTTGTTACTGCTTTATGGTAAACTTGTTACTGCTTTATGTAAACTTGTTACTGTTACTGCTTTATGGTAAACATGTTACTGCTTTATGTAAACTTGTTACTGCTTTATGTAAACTTGTTACTGCTTTATGGTAAACTTGTTACTGCTTTATGTAAACTTGTTACTGTTACTGCTTTATGGTAAACATGTTACTGCTTTATGTAAACTTGTTACTGCTTTATGTAAACTTGTTACTGTTACTGCTTTATGGTAAACATGTTACTGCTTTATGTAAACTTGTTACTGCTTTATGGTAAACTTGTTACTGCTTTATGTAAACTTGTTACTGTTACTGCTTTATGGTAAACATGTTACTGCTTTATGTAAACTTGTTACTGCTTTATGTAAACTTGTTACTGCTTTATGGTAAACTTGTTACTGCTTTATGTAAACTTGTTACTGTTACTGCTTTATGGTAAACTTGTTACTGCTTTATGTAAACTTGTTACTGCTTTATGTAAACTTGTTACTGCTTTATGTAAACTTGTTACTGCTTTATGTAAACTTGTTACTGCTTTATGTAAACTTGTTACTGCTTTATGTAAACTTGTTACTGCTTTATGTAAACTTGTTACTGCTTTATGTAAACATGTTACTGCTTTATGTAAACTTGTTACTGCTTTATGTAAACTTGTTACTGCTTTATGGTAAACTTGTTACTGCTTTATGTAAACTTGTTACTGCTTTATGTAAACTTGTTACTGCTTTATGGTAAACTTGTTACTGCTTTATGTAAACTTGTTACTGTTACTGCTTTATGGTAAACTTGTTACTGCTTTATGTAAACTTGTTACTGCTTTATGTAAACTTGTTACTGCTTTATGTAAACTTGTTACTGCTTTATACTGCTTTATGTAAACTTGTTACTGCTTTATGTTAAACTTGTTACTGCTTTATGTAAACTTGTTACTGCTTTATGTAAACTTGTTACTGCTTTATGGTAAACATGTTACTGCTTTATGTAAACTTGTTACTGCTTTATGTAAACTTGTTACTGCTTTATGGTAAACTTGTTACTGCTTTATGGTAAACTTGTTACTGCTTTATGGTAAACATGTTACTGCTTTATGTAAACTTGTTACTGCTTTATGTAAACTTGTTACTGCTTTATGGTAAACTTGTTACTGCTTTATGTAAACTTGTTACTGCTTTATGTAAACTTGTTACTGCTTTATGTAAACTTGTTACTGTTACTGCTTTATGGTAAACTTGTTACTGCTTTATGTAAACTTGTTACTGCTTTATGTAAACTTGTTACTGCTTTATGTAAACTTGTTACTGTTACTGCTTTATGGACATGTTACTGCTTTATGTAAACTTGTTACTGCTTTATGTAAACTTGTTACTGCTTTATGGTAAATTGGCCTTTCACTACCGGCATTTAAAACATAAAAGCCGAAAAAATGGGAATCATTTCTGATATTTATATTATTTTCCCATTTCTATAGTACCAATAATAATGTACCTGGGAGAATGATAATGATAAAAATATGTAAGGTTAGGGTTAGGATTAGCCTCCACCACAAAAAAAAATCTATTTGATCACATCTAAATAAAACATGCAATCTGAAACAAATGATTTAAAATGGAGATAGAATGAATGCAGTCACTCGTCAAGAATTTTGGATTGTTTGTCCATAACCTCATATATATATGGGGCACTAGCTGTAAGATAATGGGTATATTTAACAAATAATGTATGGTGTTGAGGTCCATATAGCATTTTAGATATGACTGCCCATTCCATATATTTGCATATGAACCGAAATACCATTCATTATTTGTTATATTATACCAAATCTGTAAACTATGACTTTTGGGGGACCTGTCACTATCACAGAATATTGACCGGATGACGCCACAGTTCACAAGGAAGGAAATATGCAAATGAGGTATAATATATATTGTTATAGAGTTCCAGATAAGACATTTTGGTAGTGTTGTTTTAGTCAGCATTAAAATTTAAGAAATCAGCATTTTTTAGAAAATAAATTAGGAGTTGAAATTAGCATCGATCAGTATAAAAATGGTATATTTGTAGTAAAAAGCTGGAGCTCTCACACAGTTATACTCAGGGTCCTCTAGTTCCTTAATAACACACAGTTATACTCAGGGTCCTCTAGTTCCTTAATAACACACAGTTATACTCAGGGTCCTCTAGTTCCTTAATAACACACAGTTATACTCAGGGTCCTCTAGTTCCTTAATAACACACAGTTTTACTCAGGGTCCTCTAGTTCCTTAATAATAATCATGTGTTTATACATAAAACAATTTTCAGGTTTTCTCCCATCATCAGTTCAAGAATGACTGGCTTGAGCATGCCATTACCAAGTTTCTTCCCAAGCTTCTGTCCATGATACGTGGTCAGACGCCGCTGGACGTGAAGTACGCAGCATGCTGCGTGTTTCGAGCGTTTGCACAGAATGAAGAGTTTATCATGTATGTGACGGATGACATCCTGCCCAGTGTTTTACTGATGAGGAATACTAGCGCAAAGTTCAAGGTAGACCGGAGCTTTATGACTTTTGACAAGCTTTAAGCTCTATTAAACAAAGGGCAGTATCTTGGATAGTACGATTTAACGTGAAATAGGAAATGGGTGTGTGAACTTGACACTCCAATCAAAGGGCAGATAACTTTATAGTAATTTATAGGAATGCTTGCCTGATCTTACTGATGTGTGAAAACACTAACAACCTACAGAAATATCTGGGTAGACTCAACATCCTGTATGCTTGTTTAATCTCTCCTGGATTATCTCCCTTATCTTATAGAGACCTGCTCTTCTTTTGCTGGATTTGTTTGCATTTAATTTCCCTCAAATTACTTAGAATATCAACCAAATGTAGATGATGTAACTCAGCATGAGTTACTCAAATTTAGATGTCTAATTAGACATTTAATTCCGCAGAATTCTTGTCTATGTTACAAATATATTTATTGAGTTTACAGTATAAAAAAATTACAGTAATAATTTCAGTTTTCAAGCTGGTTCTAGGGTAATAGTTATAATGCATTAAAATCAACACCTAAATTTATTAATCCAGTATCTGTGTTTGGCTTTAAACCTGCTTGCATAATTACAAATTAAAGGTGATAACATTTAGTTGTCACTTTTTAGCTCGACTATTCGAAGAATAAGAGAGCTTATGTAATCACCCCAGAGACGGCGTCGGCGTCCCACATCAAGGTTTGTCCCACATCAAGTTTGCGTGTAAGCTGTGTTTACAATTCTATATCTCTTATATTTCTTATCCTAGCACAACCAAATTTGGCCATGGGCTTCCTCATAGCATTATCTTAAGGGCTGCATAAGCAATTTTGGTTCCTGTAACCCATGGGCTCCCATTGAACCCAAATTATGATAGCCCATAAAATGTGTCCATTTCACATCAAATTTGCGTGTAAGCTGTGTTTACAAGTCTATATCTCTTACAATTCTTACCCTAACACAACCAAATTTGGCCATAAGCTTCCTTATAGCATTATCTTAAGGCTGCATAAGCAATTTTGGTTCCTGTAACCCCTGGGCTCACATGAACCCAAATTCTGATAGCCCTTAAAATGTGTCTGTTTCACATCAAACTTTGCGTGTAAGCTGTGTTTACAGGTCTATATCTCTTACATTTCTTGTCCTAGACTGAACTAAATTTTGGAATTGGTTTCCTTATAGTATGTTGTAAAGGGTTGAATAAGTAATTTTGTCTTCTGCAAATTCTGGGCTCCATGGAACCCAAATTGTGATGGCCCATAAAATGTGCAATAAAGGCAGATCTAGGTTTGCATGTAAGCATGTTTATATCTATAATTTTGGTTTGGGATTTCTTATAGCAGGGGCATGGTCTCCCTCTCCCCACCCCACCTCCATTTTTTTTTTTTTTTTTTTACATATTTCTGTGTTGTTTTAGTCAATTCTTACACATATATGTTGTGCCCCCCCCCCCCCCCCCCCCCCCCCCCCCCTAGAAACTTTTTCTTCTTTTTTTTTTACATATTTATGTGTTGTTTTTGTCACTTCTTACACATAGCTATCTTTTTCTTCTTTTTTTACCCCCCCCCCCCCCCCCCCCTAGAAACTTTTTCTTCTTTTTTTTTTACATATTTATGTGTTGTTTTTGTCACTTCTTACACATAGCTATCTTTTTCTTCTTTTTTTACCACGAGCAATCTAAAACTTTGTGCTTTTGGTTAATAATGGGTTTATAAATCAGTATTGCTATACATTGGTATAGAAAATTGGTATTTGATGTATTAAATATTTTTATACAAAATTGAACTTTTATGAATTTTGAGGCTAAGTCTTCAGATGTCTCTTCATATTTAACAATTATGACTCCAGATGACAACAACTGCACGCTTAGTAACTATCACCTTCTTGTGGATTTTATAGGTCCAATCAAAATAATCTTGTTCTATATTTTAGGAGGTGTACGTAGAAATCCTGACGGCCCTGCTGGCCCACACTGACTGTATCCCACCAGATCTTGTAGACAGTAGCGCCATTCCAATCACTGTCAGTATCATCAGAGAGGGGCCGTGGTAAGTGGGAACAGTTTTTACAAAAGCTTGCCCTATTGTTTGGAAGCCTTGTTTAACCAAAGATTTTTCTGCAGTAGCTTGAGCAATTTAAATACGTACATCAATTATATATGATTAGAACTGATATTTTTAGTGATAAATAAAATTACCTAAGTTTTGAAAATCGGTTGAGAAATAAATATTTACAGCTCAAATGATTTTTGTTGGGGCTTTTCCAATGTACTTGTTGGTGGGACTGCAGAAAACTTAAGAAATTTCAAATAACTTCAGTTAGCCTTCATATTTTCCTATAAAACTTTCAGGGTGTTTTAATTTACAGCTATCCAACAATTAAAACCATTTTTGAATACAAATTCTATTTTTTTTATATATTTTTTAAAAAGTTCATGCAGCAGAATTTTTCATTAAAAAAGCCCCATCAAAAACATCTTTTGTGCATGACATTTTTATTTCTCAACTGATTTTGAAAAGTAAGGTATTTTTATTTACCACTAGAAATGTCTGTTCCACTGATATACAAGGTATTAGATGAATTTTATCTAAAAAGTCCAAAAAACCTTTGGCTAAAACAAGCGTGCCAAACAGTAAGCTCTGCAACCACATTTTTAAAAGATGGATCTAATGGCTCTTATACACATAGTCGTCTGATCCATTCTGACTATTCTCTGTTGTGCCTTAAAGTTGTGGTTTTGTGAAATGCGTTTAAGAATTGATCTCTAAACATTTAACATTTCTTAAATTGTAGTGGTCCTCAGTGTGCTGCCCTCCATCTGCTGTCATCCCTGACAACCAGTGACCCTGGCGTTGCCATGGTGATAGGTACACACAGTCTGGTTGCTATGGTACTGTGTTGTATGAAGGAGTCGCACTGCAGGTAACGGTTTTATAAATGTTGAAAAGTCTTATTTCTGAAATACCACTGTCATCGTAAGGTCTGACACCACACTTTAAATTGTCTTACCGTAATTGACTGTAGTAAGTACAGGCCTCAGGTTCAAATTCCGGCTAAAAGTCATAATAGCTGTAGGGACTATCAACCTTAATCACAGTGGCGAAACCATGTGACATTTTGATCAGGTTCATGGCAAAAAGCTATCAACAAAGCAGGTATGTTTTAGCTTCATAACTTTCTTAATATTTAACAAATTTTGTTCAACTAAAGCGTACATACCCTTACAAAGTGAGCTCTTTCCTCAGCCACAAAAAGTAATTTGATTCATCCAGTACATTCTAAGAATAGCCTCTTAAATTCTTGGAAATGAAAGAAATCATATGACCATGTACAATTTGGGAGGGCTAATCTCAGAAAGTACTGGATAAATAGAGAATATTATGTCAGTGCCTTTTACTATCAAGTTTATTAGGCGAGGCTTAGAAAACGAAGAATGGTGAGGCTCTGTATCATGTAGATTATCCACATTTTCTGTAGGAATTACTATTATAACCTATTTCTCCGAATGTTATGCTTATCGAGAACGTCGCCATGTTGTTGTTTTTTGTTTGTTTTATGACGTCAGGCAACGTTACATGCATGACGTCAGATAACGTTACGTACAATAAGGCATTGATTTGCTCTATTGGTCAGTGGCTAATAAAGCAAAATTTAATAGGTCACCCCTTTATTGGGCAGAAAAGTGCACATCTGCATGATAAATTGTGTAACCTTTTTCGGTATAAACATACCTGAATCAAGCTCTTTGTTGGTAATATTTTGCCATGAACTCGATCACAATGTCAGATGGTTTTGCCACCTTGTTTAATATGTCCAATATAGTTTTTGCATGGTAATGATAATATTATAATGGATATAGTGAGTCAACTGCCTCGTTGTGTAAGAATGAATTAATAGTCATATCAATGGCGCTATATAAAAAAAGCTTTTTTTAGTAAAAAAAAAAAGCCCCAGCATCAGACTAAACTTCTGACTCAGAAAGTGAACTTGGTTTACACTGAAATCATTCCAGTATCCACATTTTTTTTTCTTCATTTTTTTGGTTCTACAATTTAAGTTTCTATATGATGAAATTTATTTTTACCAGGAAAGTTAGACTTAATGCCACAGAAGTCATGAAAAATCTGTGCGCTAGTCGTAAACTCGGACTGTGTAAAGATTTGATGTTACAACTGAGTGGTTACCTGGTGCCGAGTCTGGAACAAGATTCATTAGCAAGTCTATCCCAGATGGCAGCACCCAGTAATGTTGTCATGCCAGCCAGACCAAGGTTTGATGAGGAACGACAAATGTGGCAGGGTCTTGAAAAGTTTATTGACATGACAAAGGGGCTGATATTTAGAGAAGGTTAGTTATTCTCTTGTCAGTTTTATTCCGTCATTTATATTTAGTGTTGAACCTGTATTAGTTTAAACTTAGGGCTATTCCATTGAAAGATACATAAGACCCCAGGAAGGCACTTTCGAAACTGAAAATCCACCCATAGATGCAAAATTGAATTTTAAGAACAAAATTTCATACAATAGGGTTCAACCATAGATGTTTATTTAATTGACTTCCTGGGGTCCCGGGTATGTTTTAATGGAATAGCCCTTATTTATTTTACATTCTATCATGGGTATTCAGTTCAGATAGGGAATTCCAACCCTCGGTATAAGTATTTTGATACGAATACCCATGATAAAAACACTTCTACCTTGGTTTGAATTTTCTACATTACCGGATACCCATGAAAGATTTTTATATTCCACATTTTACATGAGTGCTGGAAAGCGTGATCTTACGCACGGGGGCAGATAAAAGTCACACGCTTCAACAGTGAAGTCAATAACATAAACAGTTGCATGACGTCATTGACTAACATGAAAAGCTTTAGTAGTTTATGATGTCATCGCACATAATGTCAGTGATATGCAAGAAAAAGAATCAGTCATGGGTATCCAATTCAGATAGGGAAATTCGAACGCAGAGACTTGGTTGTGATAAAACAATTTATACCTTGTGTTGGAATTGTCGATCTTCACTGGATACCTATGAAAGATTCTTATAATCTTCATTTAAATTCAGATTTATGCATTACCATAAATATTTATATAACTTTAGGTTTTATATTATTTAATATTACTTTGTACACTTTAGTTATTAATTGTATATGACACATTAATTTGTGATGCCAAAATAGTTTGTGAAGCTGAAAGTGTTTGAAACATCAAAATTGTCCTATCTCCCTTTTGCCTATTAAGGAATGTATAGTAAAATAGATCATTGAGAGAGGTGGTCTTTTAAGTTTATTCAGATAACTCAGAAGTGGTCGTGGTTATTATTAAACTGATGTCCACCAACTTTGTATACAGTATTACGCCATGTCTATATCTATAATCTAACAGTGTTGTACGTAGTGCTCTGTTGTTTCTTCTAAGGATTAACATCCCTCCACCTGAAAACCAATAGGACATACTAGTGGTATAGGCACAACAGAGTCTGGACAGGGTACAAGGTACCCTACCAGAGTACCCTGGTTATATAGGTACACTCTAAAGTACCCTGCATCATTAAATTGGTACTTTTATGCCAGAAGGGTACTTTGACCACAGAAGGGTACTCCGGCATTTACTTAATAAGGCAGGGTATTTGTTTTGCAGGGTACCCTATAGAGCATACTCGGGTAATGTACCCTTTTAATTCAACCTTAAAGACATGACACCGTGATGAAAAGATCAATAACATTTTACGACTAGAGACGAAAACAAACATGTTAATCCTCTACTGCGTAAAATATTTTTTGAGGCACTGACATAATTTTATGTAAGACTACAATGTGCATTGTTTCTTATAATTGCAAAATTTGTTCATTTATTTTTCAAGTACAAGCATTTAAATCTGGCAATTTAAAAAAACAAAAACTGCTAGTGAAATTAATCAATACTATTTTTTCTAAAAATCTTGAAATTAAATCGTGCTGATATTGTCACACATAAAATTTAGAAATAATAAAGAAATCAGGTATATAACAGTACATACCAATCTCCAAATTTGTAATAAAATCATCACACTTGCCAAAATGCATGTGAAAAGCAAGTATAATTATGCTCCTGGTTTTTCTATAGGCTGGTGTTGTGCCTTTAATACACTAATGCATAACCCAGCCCCTTTTCATTTGACTTGATACATTTCAATAACCCAGGTAAAGTTGAGACGGATGAATTGGGCCTTGTGACAAGGATCCACATGAAACCTTGTATAGATGTGTGCCCTGTACAGTTGGCCCTGCTGACCCACGCCTTCAAGGTCCTGCAGAGCATGTGTCTGTGGCCCCTGGACAAGTCACGACTGGGGTTCAGTGCCAATAGGGTCGACCTGACCACATTCACTGACGATGATAAACAGAGGTAGGTCATTGCCGTATAAACAGTGGGAGGTGTTTGCTGTCATTTTATATACAGTGTACATTTTGGTCCCGTCACATCGCGTTCCGAAACACATTTTTATTACTTGCATTCCTGAATCAGTTTTGTATGAGTTGTTCCCAAACTTCATATAGACATAACAACTGATCAAAAAGCGGGGGTATTCATCACCTTCAGTGACAGTTCTAGTTACTAATCTATTGGAGAGCATCTCCGTGGCCGAATGGTTTACGACGTTGCGTTGTAAACCTTCGCCTCTCACCGCTGCGGGTTCGAATCCTACTGGGAGCTCGACTTGTAAGTGAGGAAATGTCGATTCTTACGGATGGCGGGAGGTGTATAGTACTGGTTCTACCCAGGAAAAGTGGGTGGTCTATCTCCACCACAAAAATCGACCATCATATATAACCTTACATGTGTTAAAAATGACGTAAAACTCCATACAAACACACAAATCATCTATTTGAGTCTCATGGCTTTTAACTGTTGTGCTAATGTTGTGGATGATAAATCGCTCTACAAAGTGACACATTTGTATGTCCTGCCATGACAGTAGCATGTTTCTAACAAAAGAAAATGGCTATTCCGTGGTCTTAACATACACTGTCAATATTTATCCTTCTTACACTTATTTATCATTACCAGCCTCCCTAGGCACATTATTGTTGGCACTATAACAACAAAAAATAATGAACATATAATAATTGATTTGCAAACTTTTGGCCTTATGTGGTTTTGAGCGCTGATAGTGAATGGCAAATTTACCAAAAAGCGCGAATTTGCCATTCACTACCAGCATTCAAAACCACATAAACTCCATAAATAATTTGGGAATCAATTCTTAAATAATATCAAACTTTTGCTCAGTTTAAAGTTGGAATAACCATACTTTGGATTTATCATATAATTTAATAGTATGTTCACAAATAATATTTTATTTCTAGAGCTCGTCTATCCAAAGTTAATAGAGGTCTAACACAAGCTATCTGGGATAAAGTTGGCGTTGTTGTAACAGAACTTCTATCGTCATATGCGGAAAAGTTTTCCAAAGTGTGTAGAGAGCCAGAAAAGGGGAGACAATTCTCGAGTTTGGAGTCTGTGTTCGAATCACCGGAAATAGACCTTATCATGAGCATGCTGGAACTTCTCCTCTGCTCGTCTCTGTGTACATGCGTCGCCTTCCCAGAAATACTGCCAAAACTTGAAGAGAGCAAATCTAAACGGAGGTCAAAGTCTCCGAGCAAACTCAAGTCGTTCTCATCATCTCAAATGCATGCAGACAACAAATCTAGTCAACCCGAGTCGCGATTGAAGTCGCAGTCACAGAAGGACATCGGAAGTAGTTTTATAAAGGAGGACAATCACATCTGGGTGAAAGAGAATCCACATCTGAGTAACCTGCATTCACATGGCAACAGTGATGTGTTAGAGAGGAGTAAGGCGGAGCTACGTCACAAAGAGGCGTGTACGGAGAGACGATTACTACGCAAGTGTCTATATGAAACGGGAGTGTTTGGCTGTGTGTGTCCCTTCCTACAGTGTTCACAGAGTCATGTCCAGGTGAGTAAATCTCGGTGCCTTCTGCAACTGTTAATGTGACTGTTCAGCCATCAAAGATTGTGTAGATTTAACCCTCTTCTTTTTTTAAAAAACTTGAATTGTTACTTTTTAGTTTGATAGAATATTCTTCTGAACAATGGAAATTAACTGCACCAAGCATGCTATATAAACTTCAAGAGTAGACTGAACACTGGAAATTAAAGAAACTCACCCACCAAATAACGGCAAAAAATGCACTACAAAATTATTTATCGAAACTCCATCCAGGTGTTCAGGTCATATAATAATGTATATGTGCTGATTAAAAGTATATATTTTTTCATGGGTTCTTGAAATACCTGCGATTGAATATGCGTTTAATGAGTTATGAGTTAGTAACTCTTAATTCAGCGTTACAGTTTTGGGGTTTGGTCTGACTAGTTAAAGCCGTTTATATTGTGTCTATAGCATTTGGATTCTCAATATATGTAAGTTATATATATTCCTCGTCGTCAGTAGGTTTTGAAACGGTGTACACGTGTTGTAAAATTTGT
This sequence comes from Cyrtodaria siliqua, assembly GCA_037043455.1. Taxonomy (NCBI): domain Eukaryota; kingdom Metazoa; phylum Mollusca; class Bivalvia; order Adapedonta; family Hiatellidae; genus Cyrtodaria; species Cyrtodaria siliqua. The sequence continues at coordinate 51,559 of JAWPHD010010031.1, forward strand.
TTGTTGTTGGCGGGGTAGCTACTTAAAGTTTCACTTCAGCTGCTACATACCGTCCCAAGATACACACCTTAAGAAGGTCATACTAACCCTTAGCCCGCTATGAATGTATAATGGACTCTCCTTTCCATTTATGTTACAAAGGGGTGTTTTGGGGAAATGACTGATGAGCAGCCAGACATTCTAAGGGTTTATAAGAAGCTTTTTATAGCTTATATATTTATAGCGGACCTGTCTGTCACAGGCTTGTCAATAGGCTGTTAATAGTCCGCATCACATTCCAAATCTAAAGAGTTTGGATAAATGTAATACAATTCAAGGCAATCACTACTAAAAGAAACCTTTAAGCCATTATTTTTTATGATTCATTTTACGAACAATCAAGTCAGAGTAACTAGTGTCGTAGCGGAGAAACGTTCAAGTAAAATTTGGGAAAAGGTAAAACAAAAATATAAATTTTACGGAAAAATGAAATTCATAATTCTGGTTTACTGTAGGAGGGTTTGAGAAATGAAAAATAAAACAATAACGGCCTTGTACATAAAATCGAGGGTTCAGTGCACTACTATTGTATCTCCTTCTTTATTCATATGTAATTACAATAGTTTTGTACTGACCCCTCGAAATGTGAACTTAGTATGAAACAATATCGCCTGGACCTATCTTGTATAAAAAATTGTTTATCTTTATTCTCTTTGCCTTTCTCTCTTACTTTCTCACTTTCCTTCTTTTCAATATCTTTGTCTTTTAATACTTTCGCTACTTCCAAACTAAAAATTAAAAGTATCTATCAATGTTTATGACTCAATGTTTCAGGTGTTAGTGTTACAGATTCTGCGCTGTCTGGTGCAGCCCCTAGAGGAGAGGGTGGCCCCTAAGTTGTCATATACTGCCTGTGGATCAACCACCCGGGGTCAAAGTCAAAGGTGGGCCCAACATTACACATGACTAGGTTGAATATTGTGTTTGTAAGATGTAGTGGACAAAGAGGACCTTACATGAGTGCATGTTTAATATTGACTATAGTAAATGAGTTGGATAAAATTAGGGCTATTCCATTAAAACATAGCAGGGACCCCAGGAAGGCAATATAATAAACATCTACGGGTGAATCCTATTTTCTGAAATTTGGTTCTTTAAACTCAGTGTTGCATCTATGGGTGGGTGTTCAATTTCAAAAGTTTCTTCCTGGGGTCCCATGTATGTTTTAATGGAATAGACCTTATATGATGTGAGGCTTTCCCGAGCATCATATCAGTTTTATTCAAAAAGTTTAATAAATTTGATGTGGGAATACGTTTTTTAAATAACTTTAAAAATGGCACATATATTATTGTATTTTTGTAGCTGCTGATGTATACTGAACAAAAAAAATTAGCATGACTTTTTAGGGACATAGATTAAACATATGAACATTGATATAATTGTTTGAAGATATTAGAAATGCTAGGTAAGGATGTGATTTGTCAAAGTATTGTTTTTTAAGCAAAGTATTAGAATTACCACCCATATATTAAAAATAACTTATTTCATTGTACAAACACTGCTTTGTTGAACATATTTAATATTTGGCATTGACAGGAATTGCCTATACTGCCATTGTTTAAAAATCACTGAAATGTGTTCACAAATGATTGTTATTCTCAAACAAAAACAGTCCAAATATCTTAATATTGAAATAACCTCCCTTTTCATTGAAATGAGAATGATTTTCGATAACCTATAAAAGTATGTTCCCATCATATTTGCTTTATTTTTATCTCTGACTTTTTACAAATGGCTTTGTAGAATTAGTATTGGACATATCTATGTCACTTTATCATTGATCCCCGAACATACGCGATTTCATATCTAGTCTATGGAAATTACATGCATTTTATGTGCAAAATTTATTTTTCTCGTTATATATTATTGAGGTATGATGAATGATGATGTAGGTTGCTTCGGTCTTGTCCGTACATAATGGAACAACGGAACTGTCTAACAGTTTCCTTTATCCAGTATCTTTAACGGCTAAAACATGATTCAGGTCATATAATAATGTATAGGTGCCAATTAAAAGTATATAGGATTTTTCATGGCTTCTTAAAATACCCGTGATTGAATACGCATAATATGTAAATATTACATCCTCTTGAGGGTGCCAGTGGATATTATCAACCCGAGAATGTAATGTATGATAATATCCACTGGACCCTCAAGATTATGTGATATTTATTTTATTGTACCGAACATATGGGATATGGGAAATAGCATTAATAAGACTTTATATTTAGTAGATATTTATCAAAAAGCTAGCGGGATGATATTTTGTACTATCACCCAATATGACACGTTGAGGGTGATAGCGCGAAATATCAACCCGGCAGGGTATGGGGATTATACATGGAGAGTTTACAGTGAGGTATAATAAACTGAATTATGAGTTGGTGACTCTTAATGCAACACTCCAGTTTTGGGGTTTGGCCTGCCTGGTTAAAACCGTTTATATTGTGTCTATAGAGTTTGGATTCTGTAAATATGTATATATATATATATATATATAACTCGTTGTCAGTAAGTTTAGGAACAGTGTACATATGTTGTAAAATTTGGCTGTTGGTTGTTGGTGGGATAGCTACTTTAAAATGATTTTTTACCGTCAGTTTGTTTTCTATTCTAGACCACAGTCAGCAGGTGCTGTACAAAATGCCAACAAGCGTTTAAACATGGCCTTGTACCGCATGACCCCAGATTTGGCCACCTTGATTAAGGAAGCTCTCGAACCTGAACAGATTGAGGGTGGAAAAGATGGGGTCACAACAGAGGGCGCCACAACAGAGGGCGCCAGGCAGACGGTGAAGAAGAGTGTGCTGAATGTGCCGGGATTCCTTGGCGATCTCGAGACAATTCAGGAACGGCTGCAGGGTACGAATCCACGCGATCTTTTGCTTGTTTGTTTGAATGGTATTTTACATCAAGAGATTCCTTGGCGATCTCGAGACGCATCCACAAGTTCTTTTGTTTTTTGTTTGAATGGTGTTTTACGTCCAGGAATTCCTTTGCTATCTCGAGACAATTCAGGAAAGGCTGCAGGATATGAGTTCTTTTGCTTGTTTGTTTGAATGGTGTTTTACGTCATTTTTAGCACGTCCATATTTGATGTCAATTACTTTGTGGTACATTACGTGGTCCGAGTATTAACTTTCATACCCCATCCAACCCCTTCTCCAAGAAGGGAAAACGGGGTTGGCTGGGGTATGAAATAAAACCTTCATTTCAGCTTAAAACGTTTGCATATTGTAAAATTAAAACATTTAATAGCTAATTTTAAACAGGTTATCACATTTTTTCAATAAAAAAAGATTTTAAACGTGTTTTATTGTCGAAATATTCGTTATAAAATACTGCTAATATAATCTTTCCCATCGCTTAAAGGAATTAGGGCTGGACCACGTAATGAGAGGCAGACCACCCAATGCTTCCTGGTAGAACCAGTAACACCAGCAGTGATAGTTCTAGTTTTTGTCAGTATGGTTATGAAATTGCACCAGAGCAAAATACTATTTTCTATTAACTGTAGATTTCACTGAGGCGGACAAAGAAGAGCTGAAGATGGAAGAGAAAGTTGTTGAAGCAGAGAAAAAGCGTGAGAAGCCCATGATTGACAGGTGTCGACCAATAGCCCAGCAGTGTAGGGAGGCCCTGATGGAGGGGACTGGAGAGGGGCTCATTAAGGGGATATTTAACAAATTGCAGCCAGTGAAGAAACAATGTGTCCTTCTTCTACATGACCTAGTGCAGTATGGGGAGGTGTGTAGAAAAATAACAGTTTATTTAAATTTTAATATATATTTTAGTTGATTTTTCAAGTCAAGTGTTTTCGTAATGTTTTGTACCAGTCCTTTAATCAAGTTAAAGGGGAATGCGGCAATTGTGACTTTTTTAAAACGTGACTTTTTTAAAACTCACGATGTCCCAATAACTTGTCTACATAACTCGCATTTTTACAAATCATTATTCTAATAATTATTTTAAAAAGTTCAACGCAAATTATGTTTGCATATTACTAACTGCACCAGTTATATATTTCAACATATGGTATATTGTCATACTGCAAAGAAAATTCTCAGGATTTCATTGGTCAATGCGCCGTAGACATGAGCCCATGTCTACGTCTTGCGACGTGAACATAGGACAAATTCCTCGTAGGTACCCCATTACTCACGTACACAAAAACAAAATTGCGACAATAACATTGCCGATTCGTTTTGGAAACCGCCAATTGTTTCCTTCCTATCGCTTTTCTGCGCTTTCCACTGTGTGTACAAGTCTGAAATAATCGTAAGTGTATTTTTTTTGGCAATTTTACAGATATTAAAACATTAACATAGTGATAAAATACGTTTATTTATTAAAAAATCCACCAAATTTAACGACGTTAGAGCGATGACGTCACGAAAATAAACAACGTCTAGTTAGAGGCACGTGACGGGGATATTAGCGCAATAAAAATGAAATCGTATTTTTGACTGTTTTTTTCTTAAATAAATGGATACAACTTAACGGCTCGGGTGAATATAATTTCCAGGCAGGGAATGTGAGCCCATGTCCCCTGTCAAGAATCCTAATAATGCCGTAAAACAGATGAACACTCCAAATACTATTACCTTTTATTTTGTATATATATATGCAAGTAGGTTTACAATCAAAATGCTACTGCATTAAAAAAAAACCTACTTCAAGGCACAGATAACGGTTTAAAAAAATAATCTTATATGTCTATTAAAATCAGAGGGTGGACATCGAGGAAATCCCAAATATAGGCATGCATCTCAAAACAACTGCTGCAGTGTTAGTTTTTGAAATCCTACAGAGCTGGCATATGCTGCAATCGACTCCGGAATAAATTATCTTTCCAGTAATATATACTTTCGTATGTCCTCAGCACTCCAGAAAAGCTCTAGCGCTCGAAAAACACAGAAAACATGTGACATACATGTTTTTGAAAATTGACCTTAAGCCAGTCCATTTTATTCACCTATATAGACCCCCGTGGACCGCCATTTAGCCTTTGTAGATGCTTCCGCGGACACAAAACTCATCGGCACTTTTCCTTACGCACAAGATATATTTTTCCGTGCAATAAATAATGTCCAAGTACCTTTCTGACGATCACAAGCACATTTTTACAACGGCTTCAAAAATCTCAGATTCCCAGTACGCTACTTGTCTCTTGTTTGTGTTTGTTGCTGCCAGGGATCCCCTTTTCAATAGTTATTAACATTCACACTAGCGTTTGTTTAGTGCTGTGTGGCGGCTGTAAAATGTCACACCGAGTACAAATCAGTAGTGTTATTATTTACTGGTCCTTTCGGATCATCAAGCACAATATGTGTTGCTTTAAAGTAGAATATCGCTTAAACCGGTGCTAGGAGGCGTGAGAGGTGTTGCATCTTATAATTACCTCTCATGAACAGACTCAATAAAACTTTTCTTTCTTGTTTATGTTTGATGCTTCCAAGGGATCCCCTTTTCAGTATTTTTAGCTCTGGGATGGTGAGTTGTCCTTTGTCTGTCATCTGTCGTTAACTTTTGCCTTGTGAACACTCTAGCACCTTCATTATTAATCGGATCTTTACCAAACTTTACCAGGGTCTTTATATCAATGAAAGCTCGGACAAGTTCGAAAAACAGCCAGATCAGATTAGTTTCACCAGAGTTATGGCCCTTGATTTGCAAAAAATGCCATATTCAGCCTTGTGAATACTTTAGCACCTTCATTTATTATTTGATCTTTACCAAAGTTGCACAGATTGTTATTATCAATGAAAGCTCGGACAAGTTCAAAAACCAGCCAGATCGGATTACTTTCACCGAAGTTATGGCCCTTGATTTGCTGAAAAAATGCCATATTCAGCCTTGTGAACACTCTATCACCTTCATTTATTATTTGATCTTTACCAAACTTGCACAGATTGTTAATATCAATGAAAGCTCAGACATCTTCGAAAACCAGCCAGATCGGATCAGTAACACCAGAGTTATGGCCTTTGTTTTTCTGAAAAATGCCATTTTCTGCTTTGTGAACACTCTAGCACCTTCATTTATTATTTGATCTTTACCAAACTTGCACAGATTGTTAATATCAATGAAGGCTAAGTTCAAAAGCCAGCCAGATCAGATCAGTAACACCCTTGATTTATTTATGTATTTTGCCTCGTTAAGACGATAGGGTCTTCATTTAGCCGGATTTCACCAAAATGTTGCAGGGATGATCAGTATCAAGCCTAGTTGTGCATATCGTCACCATATTCCGGTTGAATGATTTTTGCAGAGTATGGCCCTTTAAAGGTTTTAATATTCAAACTTTGTCAGGACTAGTTCTCCTGAACCCATGGCCAGATTTCAAAGAAACTTTGCCTGTGTGATCAGTACCAAACCTAGTTGTGCATTCCTTCGCTGGGTTCTGGTTGAAAGGTTTTCGGCAGAGTTATGGCCCTTTACATGTTTTAATGCACAAACTAGTTCTCCTGAAATCCTGGCCGGATTTCATCGAAACTTGTCAAGGTTGATCAGAATCAAGCCTAGTTTTGCATATTGTTGCCATGTGACAGTTGAATGATATTGGTGGAGTTATTGCCCTTTAAAGGTTTTAATACACAAACTTTGTCCAGATATCAGATATAACTTTGTCTTCTGAACTTCTTGCCGGATTTCAACGAAACCTTTTAGGAATGATCAGTACCACTCATAGTCGCGTATATATCATTGCCGTGTTATGGTTGAATGATTTTTGACTGAGTTATGGCCCTTTAAAGGTTCTAGTACACAAACTTTGTCCAGACTAGTTCTCCTAAACCATTGGCTGGATTTCAACAAAACTTTGCAGGGATGATCAATACCAAGCCTAGTTGCGCATATCATCACCATGTTCCGGTTTAATGATTTTTTGGCAGAGTTATTGCCCTTTAAAGATTTTAATACACTAAATTTGTACAGACTAGTTCTCCTGAACCCCTGGCCGGATTTCAGTGAAACTTGATCAGTACAAAGCCAAGTTGCTCATATCATCGCCATCCATGTTCCTGTTGTCGAATGATTTTTGGCAGAGTTATGTTCCGTTATACACAAACTTTATCCAGAATAGTTTTCCTGAACTCCTGGCTGGATTTCAATGAAACTTGGCAGGAATGATAGGTACCAAACGTAGTTGTGCATATTGTTTTTGTGTTCAGGTTGATTGATTTTTGTTGGAGTTGTGGCCCGTTATACACAAAATTTATCCAGACTAGTCTGCTGGGGCTCCCTAGGGTGTAATCGGGTGGAAAAAAACAACCCACAAAATTTACTTTATTGTCCAAATGTGGATGCATTTATAAACAGGTTTTATTACTGTAGCGTAAATGGGCCCCTCTACATGGGTACTTGGGGGACTTGTAGTCGTTTATGTTCGAATGCCACTTTGCTCAATGTAGGGCAAAGGGTTTTGTCATATGTGCCACAACAACTAATATTTCCCCACCCCCAACCACAGACTCCATAAAGCCGGTAGAGCGATACAGGCCCTCTTGGTATTGATAGTATTAATATGGTTCATGTTTCATGTTTTACAGGTGAATGTGTACATGAAGTTGTCTACACATGGGCGTATGCCCAAACTGACTGTATCAATATGGTTCATGTTTTACAGGTGAATGTGTACATGAAGTTGTCTACACATGGGTGTATGCCCAAACTGACTGTATCAATATGGTTCATGTTTTACAGGTGAATGTGTACATGAAGTTATCTACACATGGGTGTATGCCCAAACTGACTGTATCAATATGGTTCATGTTTCATGTTTTACAGGTGAATGTGTACATGAAGTTATCTACACAGGGGTGTATGCCCAAACTGCTAGACTTCCTGCGAGTGAATGAAGACAATGAACTCTTAGAGATCATTGGTAAGTTCTTATTCAGGTTTTTTATACCCTGAGTTCAGAGTAGATGGGGTATATTATTTTATACCCTGTCTCTGCAGAGTAGATGGGGCATATTATTTATTCATAATTTTGATAAAATCATCAGCAAAAGAAACTGACCAATCAGTGACCAGAAATTTGACACACCTTTAAATTCTGGTAGGTGATAGACTCGGTGTTTATCGTAAGGTATTTACAGTGCGATCCTTTATAAGAAGCCAGCATATGTCATGCACTTGTGAAAACTGATTCAATAAATGTATCTTTCAAGGGTCATAGCTCTTGTGTTACTGATCCGATCTGGCTCGTTTTTGAACTGGTCCAAGCTTTTATTGATATTAAAATCTTTACAAGGTTAGTAAAGATCAAATAATAAATGAAGGTGATAGAGTGGTTCCCAAGGCAGAAAAAGGATTTTTTTCAGCAAAACAAGGGCCATAATTCTGATGTTACTGATCGATCTGGCTGGTTTTCAAACTTATCTGAGCTTTCATGATATTAACAGTCTTTGCAAGTTGGTAAAGATCAAATAATAAATGAAGGTGCTAGAGTGTTCTCAAGGCAGAATATGGCATTTTTCAGCAAAACAAGAGCCATAACTCTGCTGTTACTGATCCGATCTGGCTGGTATTGAACTGGTCCAAGCTTTCATTTATTAGCTCTACTGATCAGAGATCAGCAGAGCTTATGCCGTGGTGCGGCGTCCGTCGTCCGTCCGTCCGTCCGTCTGTCCGTCCGTTAACTTTTATTTGTAGCGACTACTCCTCTGAAACTACTGGATGGATATTCATAAAACTTTACAGAAATGTTGCCCATGAAGTCTAGTTGATCCTAGCAAAAATTCATGTTGATGTGAAATCCAAGATGGCCGCCAAAGCTAAAAGTAGATTTTTTAAATTCAAGTTTGTAGCGACTACTTCTTGAAAACTATAAGTGATACTGATATGGGACTTTTTCTAAAATGATCAGCATGACATGATGTTGGTCCTTGTCGAAAATCATTTTGATTTGACGTTAAACATGGCTGCCAGCGGCCATCTTTGTTTACATAGAGTTATATAATGAAAACTTGTAGCGACTACTCCTCTGAAACTACTTGACGGATTTTTATGAAACTTCACAGGAATGTTGCTCTTGATGTCTAAATGATCCTAGCAAAATTTCAGGTCGGCCGGAAATTCAAGATGGCTGCCACAGTTAAAAATAGATTTTTAAAAAATAAGTTTGTAGCGACTACTTCTTGAAAACTATAAGTGATATTGATATGGGACTTTTTCTAAAATGATCAGCATGACATGATGTTGATCCTTGTGGAAAATTATTTTGATTCGACGTTAAACATGGCTGCCAGTGGCCATCTTTGGTTACATAGAGTTATATAGTAAAAACTTGTAGCGACTACTCCTCTGAAACTACTTGACGGATGTTCATGAAACTTCACAGGAATGTTGCTCTTGATGTCTAATTGATCCTAGCAAAATTTCAGGTCTGCCGGAAATTCAAGATGGCCGCCATGGCTAAAAATAGATTTTCAAAATACAAGTTTGTAGCGACTACTTCTTGAAAACTATAAGTGATATTGATATGGGACTTTTTCTAAAATGATCAGCATGACATGATGGTTATCCGAGTCGAAAATAATTTGATTCGACATTAAACATGGCTGCCAGTGGCCATCTTTGTTTACATGGAGTTATATAATGAAAACTTGTAGCGACTACTCCTCTGAAACTACTTGACGGATTTTCATGAAACTTCACAGAAATGTTGCTCTTGATGTCTAATTGATCGTAGCAAAATTTCAGGTCGGCCGGAAATTCAAGATGGCCGCCATGGCTAAAAATAGATTTTCAAAATGCAAGTTTGTAGCGACTACTTCTTGAAAACTATAAGTGATATTGATATGGGACTTTTTCTAAAATGATCAGCATTACATGATGTTGGTCCTTGTCAAAAATCATTTTGATTAGATGTTAAACATGGCTGTCAGCGGCCATCTTTGTTTACATAGAATTATATAATGAAAACTTGTAGCGACTACTCCTCTGAAACTACTTGACGGATTTTCATGAACTTCACAGGAATGTTGCTCTTGATGTCTAATTGATCCTAGCAAAATATCAGGTCGGCCGGAAATTCAAGATGGCTGCCACGGCTAAAAATAAATTTTCAATAAACAAGTTTGTAGCGACTACTTCCTGAAATCAAAATCAATCAGTAGAGCTTCAAGGTCATTGACCTCTTGTATTAACAATCTTTGCACGTTTGGTGAAGATCAAATAATAAATGATGATGCTAGAGGGCCCTTAAAACAAAACTATGCATTTTTGCAAATTCAATGGCAGATGACTAAGCTGTTAGCGATCGAATTTGGCTGGTTCAAAAACTCGTCCGATATCTTATGGGTATATAACTACTGTATAAGTTCAGTAAAGATCGGATGAAAAATGGAGAGACTAGAGTGCCCACAAGTCAAAAGTTAACGACGGACGGACGGACGGACGGACGGCATGCCACAAGCCAGTAGAGCTAAGTAGAGCTAAAATAGTCTTTATTTAATGTCCCTATCCTGCCATCAACACACATTTTTTACAACGGATGTAAACTGTTTCTAAACCTATTGATGGCGAGGTATATATATGTATACCATACATATTTTGAGAATCCACACTCTATAGGCACAATATAAACAGCTTTAATCAGCCAGGCCAAACCACAAAACTGGAGCATCGAATTAAGAGTTACCAATGAATAATTCATTTTACGCATATTCAATAAAAGGTATTTTAAAAATCCTTGAATAAACCTATACTTTCAGTCAGCACACATACATAATTATATGACCTGAACACCAGGATAGAGTTTTAATAAACAGTTTTTAAGTGTAAGTATGCCGTTATTTGGCGGGTTAGTTTTTTTAAAGATGTGTTTGTTTGAAAGGAATTTTACATCATTTTTAGGACATGTTAGACCAAATATGACAGTTGATTGTTTTGTGGTAGAGGCAGATCACCCCATTTTTCCTAGATAGAACCAAGATTGTGTATTGTATACCTACCCACCATCTGTAAGAATCAACATTTCTCACTTGACAAGTCAAGCTGCCAGTGGAATTGTATTTAAAGAGAATAACACCAGTGATAGTCATGATAAAACTAATAAATATGGTCTAATTCACATAATTGAATTGAATTGAATGTTGTTTAACGGCTCATCAACACAGTATAGGTTATTTAGATCCGCCCCAGAGAGAGGGGAAGGATACATAGGAATCCGGGAACCAAATAGATTCCTATGGTTCTTTAACATGTTCGGAGGATAGACCGATACACGGGATCGCCCGGTTTACGTCCCCATCTGATGGACGAGGCTATGGGAAAGTGTCTTGCCGAAGAACACACTGACGAAACTCAGAGGATTGAACCTGGGGCCTCCAGTTACAAATCCGCCACGCTACCTACTGCGCCACGCCAGCCCTCCTAATTCACATAAGAAAATAAGTGATAATAATGAATAATAGAAAAAGTCTGCGACAAGAGGTGCACAGTTCGTACCCATAGGGATACCAACAGTTTGTCTATAAACGGTACAGCCAGTGTATAATTATGAACATATACTTAAATTTGCTTTCATGTTCTACTATGCAGGTTTAATAATTGTATGAACATGAAGATATATTTTCTTGTTCTGCTTCATGCAGGTTTGATAATTGTGCGTATGTTAGTGAGCAGTGACAATCGCCTTAAACAGTTGTTCAACAGACACGGTGGACCCCAGCTACTCCTGTCCATGGCCCAGTATACATCGGGGCTATTGAAACAGGAAGTCTCCACTACGCTTAAAACTATCTCTAAAGGTACGTTGCTAAACACGCTAAATAAGGATTTGTTCATTTCCTTAACCTGCTTTTTTTTCTTCTAAAGAACACTGATTCTGTAAAAAAAAAAAAGGCATTGTAAGTGCTCAGTTGAATTGCTGTATAATAACTTAACATATTTTACCCGGTTGACTTGACTTGGTAAGTATAATGAACGCTCTTATTTAACTTCAGTTTCCTTGTCCGATATATTTCCCCTTATTAATCATTGAAAATGTAATTTGATGTGTGTAAAATAAACCCAATGTATTCCGAATATTGAGCAGCAAGTATTATCCATTTCAGTTGACACGCCGATTAAGAAGCGCCCTATGTCGGCCCCTGTGATACGATCACAGACTGTAAGCAGAGCCCCAGATATCTGGGATCATGTATGTCACATGTACATTTTTACCTCCTAAGCCTAAGGTGTGCTATGCCAGTGCGGCAGCACTATAGAGTTGATTGTACCATAGCTCTAATGGTTTTCCTTTGTTCTTGCTTATGATATAATTTTCATAAACCTAAAGGTCTGAGCCTAAATCGTGCTATAAATGCCGGTATATATCAGCCGTGCTATAAATGACAGATTCGGCAGTTATACCATCATCTACTCAACTTTGCGTGCGCGCAGTTGTAATATTTACACAAAACCTGTCAATCAAAACGACTAAACCGTTACCAAAACAGCACTCCTTGACATAGGATTTGCCAAATAATATACAAAGGCAATTGGCTGCAATAATCAAAACATGGGTCATGCTTATGCCTACGGCCCTCGAGAAGCAGTTTAAATCGCATATCCTTGAAAAATTATGCTATAAATATTACATAGAGTTTAATTAACATTGTTGAAGTGATACGGGAAATAATTCCCGAGTGAGAAAGATTCTTGCGATATAGAAACGAGTGCATTTTCGCACGAGTTTCTATATCACAAGAATATTTCTCATGAGTGAATTATTTTCCGTATCACGACACAATTGTTGTTTAAACTATATAATATATATTCTGTGATGAATTTCTTTCCAATCGTCTTTTGACACAAGTATTCCTTCTTCTGTCACTCCTTTGGCGACAGCGCGGAGTAATATTATGACGTAATATCGTGACGTCTATCGTTTAGTTCATAACATTTGGCTACTGTGCTATCTTGCGCACTAGGCGAGATAGCACAGTAGAGGAAGGGATATGTTATAGATTTTCTCAAACTGGGAAATTTCTATAATTCATCACAGAATATATAATATAAATAAATCTCACTGCTGCAATTAGAAATGGTGTGATTTGATTGAAAGCTGGTTAAAAATGACTATCATCACCATTTTACGGACGGCCATCTGGCTAACTTCACAATTTGACAAACGAGCAGAGAGAATGATACTTTAAAGTAAAGAATATTGGTAATTTAAACATAGAATACGCTTAGAAGAAATAAAGATTCGAATATTTGTTGAACTATTTAATATACAGTAGTATGAAATGGGCTTGGGATTTCTCCAGCCTAATGAGTGACTATTTAACGTTTCATTTCAGATCCAAGGCAGGTGGAAACAGGAAGACCAGGTGAAACATGTACTAAGGCAGTGGCTGGAGACAGATAATAAAACACACAAGAAGAAATAGTAACACCATTGTTATAGAAGCCTGGAGACAGACAATAAAACACGCAAGAAGAAATCGTAACACCATTATTATAGAAGATTGGGTGGCTGCAGATCCAGACCTTGCATATCCAGACCTTGCATATTGTTTTAAACACTATGATATTTGTTACACTTCTCTTCTATTATAAGTTTGAGGAGTCAGCATGAATAACACACTACTCATATCATGGATTCATACCTCAGAAGTGCCATTGGGATTTTTCCTTAGACAAAATACTTCTTCCTAAGCCTCGTCCATTGATTTGGATGTAAGACATCGGGCAGTCCCATGTTTTGGAGTCTATCATTCAAGAATGTTTAATATTAAATATGTAGGACATGGTTCTCGAATTCCTATTGTATCTGACCTATCTTTTTTTGGGACATTCTAAGTAACCTGATGAGTTGTTCAACAAGAATTAAATTTTATTAGTTGTTCTCTTTATTTTTGAATAACTATTAAATCTATTATTATACCCACGCTTTCACAAAGTGAAGTGGGAGCTAAATAGGAATCAAAGTGAAGTGGGAGCTATATAGGAATCAAAGTGAAGTGGGAGCTATATAGGAATCAAAGTGTAGTGGGAGCTATATAGGAATCAAAGTGTAGTGGGAGCTATATAGGAATCAAAGTGAAGTGGGAGCTAAATAGGAATCAAAGTGAAGTGGGAGCTATATAGGAATCAAAGTGAAGTGGGAGCTATATAGGAATCAAAGTGAAGTGGGAGCTAAATAGGAATCAAAGTGAAGTGGGAGCTAAATAGGAATCAAAGTGAAGTGGGAGCTATATAGGAATCAAAGTGAAGTGGGAGCTATATAGGAATCAAAGTGAAGTGGGAGCTATATAGGAATCAAAGTGTAGTGGGAGCTATATAGGAATCAAAGTGAAGTGGGAGCTATATAGGAATCAAAGTGAAGTGGGAGCTAAATAGGAATCAAAGTGAAGTGGGAGCTATATAGGAATCAAAGTGAAGTGGGAGCTATATAGGAATCAAAGTGTAGTGGGAGATATATATGAATCAAAGTGAAGTGGGAGCTATATAGGAATCAAAGTATAGTGGGAGCTATATAGGAATCAAAGTGAAGTGGGAGCTAAATAGGAATCAAAGTTAAGTGGGAGCTAAATAGGAATCAAAGTGAAGTGGGAGCTATATAGGAATCAAAGTGTAGTGGGAGCTATATAGGAATCAAAGTGAAGTGGGAGCTATATAGGAATCAAAGTGAAGTGGGAGCTATATAGGAATCAAAGTGAAGTGGGAGCTATATATGAATCAAAGTGAAGTGGGAGATATATATGAATCAAAGTGAAGTGGGAGCTATATAGGAATCAAAGTGAAGTGGGAGATATATAGGAATCAAAGTGAAGTGGGAGCTATATAGGAATCAAAGTGAAGTGGGAGCTATATAGGAATCAAAGTGAAGTGGGAGCTATATAGGAATCAAAGTGAAGTGGGAGATATATAGGAATCAAAGTGAAGTGGGAGATATATAGGAATCAAAGTGAAGTGGGAGCTATATAGGAATCACATTATCCGTAACGTCAAGTTGAGTCACGTCCCGTCGCGTAACAATTTTTTGTCGCGTCACGTAGCAAATTTTATTACTTACATTCCTGAAACAGTTTTGAATTGGTTCTTCCCAAACTTCATATACACATAACAACTGATGACCTTGTGTCCCTCTACATCACCCATTGTTGATTGCCTAATTTATTACAGAATTATGGTCCTTTGACTTAAAATTTAAGCGAGGGTATTCATCATCTTCAGTCATAGTTAGAAGGTTTCATTGCTGCTCAATAACTTTAGTTAGGAATTAGATATTGGCAGAAAACTTTCTGGATAGGTAGCTTATATGAAGTGGAAGCTTGGGGATTGTATTGGGGTCAATGGGGGCAAGGTCACTGTTACTAAAAGTAGAAAATGGTTTACGTTCAATAACTTCAGTTAGGAATGAGATATTGGCAGGAAACTTTCTGGATAGGTAGCTTATATGAAGTGGAAGCATGGGGATTGCATTTGGGGTCACTGGTTCAATGTCAAGGTCACTGTTACTGAAAATAGAAAAATGTCTTCCGTTCAATAACTTCAGTTAGGAATGAGATATTGGCATGGAACTTTCTGGATAGGTAGTTTATATAAAAGACAAGCTTGGGATTGCATTTGGGGTCACTGGGGGCAAGGTCACTGTTACTAAAAATAGAACTTCAGTTAGGAATGACATATTGGCATAAAACTTTCTAGATAGGTAGCTTATATAAAAGGTAAACTTGGGATTGTATTTGGGGTCACTGGGAAACCCGTTCCAGGTCAAGGTACTGTTACTAAAAATAGAAAAATGGTTTCCGCTCGATAACTTCATTTGGGAATGAGATATTGGCATGAAACTTTATGATTAGGTAGCTTATATGAAAAGGAAGCTTGGGATTGCATTTGAGGTTATTGGGGTTAAGGTCACTGTTACTAAAAACAGAAAAACAGTTTCAGAATATTTTCAGAATTATCTCCCTTGAATATTTTCATAATAAGACACATATCTTTATTTTAAATTTGCTTTAAGTTTACGTCCACTTTGTCAGTAACTTGAAAAAAAGTTGTATCACAAATACTGTATGAAGAAATAAAATCTGTTGTGAACATCTTGCATACACTATTCAAATGACTCATCTTTCACATTGTGGAAACCTGGATTGAAAGATAACAGGCCTTTCTCTTGTTATTACTTGCATTCCTCAAACTGGTTTGAATGGTTTGTTTCCAGACTTCATGTACACATAACAACTGATGACCTTATGTCTCTCTACATCACCCATTGTTGATTGCCTAATTTATTACAGAATTATGGCCCTTTGTTTGACTATAAATTAAGCGGGGTATTCGTCACCTTCAGTGATAGTTCTAGTTTGCCCCATATTTGCCCCACAACACACGCATACAGAATAATGCCCATTAAGAAACCTCTGGCCCCCAACTATTCTGTTTTGAATGGACTCATACCATTTTTGGTATGATTGTTTGCCATCACAAGAAGATTATCGTATTACATTGTCATTTACTTTCGACATTTTCTGTGGGCTCTATTAGTACCAGGGGAAGTCGCAGCTATTTGTTTCTCAATCTATAGTGTGGTCTAATAACAAAGGTCAAACAGGAAATGAAGCAGTCAAGGACCGCAGTCAACCAAAATCACGCACATAAACGTATATGACATCACAAACATAAAAGTGTTAACGATAGTTTACAATACCACCTTGGAGCGGTCAGTGGAAAAATAAAAGGCCGCTGGGGGTATAAACCAGGTTCTATAGTGCACCAAAGGCCGCTTGGGGTATAAACCAGGTTCTATAGCGCACCAAACTTTACTCTTACCCTGTTGTCATCCCAATAACACGAGTGTAAATGAAGAAAATCCGCCAGACTATATGTTGTTTATATCCTCTAACAAAGTAGGCAGTATTAATAGGCAATACATGTGTAACACACACATGATCATGTATATATCAATATAAAAACAAAAGCCTAGAAAGCCACAAAGCATGTACTATGATCGTTTTGAAATTATAACAAAAATAACACATTGTCATATTTCCCCACAAGGGGGACATTGGTAATTCTGTTATTATTTTGTACATGTAAATATTCACATGAGTTTTATGCAATAATAAAGTGTAATCAAATGCCTAAAACTTTATGTGAACATGTGAACGTTTATACCAATAGGAGTCAGCTAAATAATGCTCACCCAACTTATTTTTATGTCAGCTTGAATGTGATCTGAAAAATGATAGGAATGCGAGGAAACTTGAAATGCAAGGTGTTTTGCATACATCAAGAGCAGTAAACTGGCTGTGGGGCATTAATTTATAATTAATTTGTATATTTTTTTTTTGAAATATATAACTGAACATTTATTTTATTGTTATTGATGTAAATGTTGTTAGAACAAACCTGTTTGTAAATGTGTAAAGGTATATATTGTTGGTGTACGTAGTTGTTAAAGTCATTTGTGAAAATGATACCAAACTGTTATATTTTGACATATATTTATATACTAGTTGTAATCCGTCCAGCCAAAACGTTTACTTTCACCCAAAAGTTTTACATTCTGTCAAACAGTGTGTGTCATTATTGTATATGAATTGTATTTATTTATAAAACGCGCATAATATTGTTGATCTTCCAATCCTCATAGTTATAGATTATTCTCATAGTTATAGATTATCCTCATAGTTATAGATTATCCTCATAGTTATAGATTATTCTCATAGTTATGGATTATTTACGTTTTTCTTTTTACATGTTGATGTGGCTTAGTTATAGATTATTTACATTTTTCTTTTTTACATGCATGTTGATGTGGCATTAAACGACTTAACATACAATATATGTAAATGTTTCATCCACTCTTAAAACGATTCCCTTTTTCTGTTGATCTATGCTTCTATAAATGTATATGCGTTTCCGGAGACAGTTCTGTGATCTATTTTGTATCACATAATATGTAACAGAGACAGAGTATAGAGAATGTTCGTAAGTCATGTGTGGCTTCTTCAACACTTCCTTGCAGATTAGTAACTTTACAATGTTGTCCAACCTTGCAGATTAGTAACTTTACAATGTCACCCAACCTTACAGATTAGTTACATTACAATGTCACCCAACCTGGCAGATTAGTAACTTTATAATGTTGCCCAACCTTTAATAATAAATTCTTTATTTCATGAATGTACAACTCATTAAGATTATACAAACAGCTGTACAACATGTATCTTCCATGAGGCCTTCTAATAACAACAGCAACTAATAAACACTATCGACTGATTACATGCCCATAACATTAATAATATGTTACAAGCTGGCATACAAAACAAGTATTCACTATTAACACAACTTAATTTGAGCAGAACACCTGTTATCTTGAAACAGAAATAGTTTATAATTGTATTGGCAAGCATAAATAGAAACAGAAGTCCGGATATTTTCTGGGATTGAAGTCTGCATGGCAACATATGTAAACGATTGTTTTAAATATTCAGATTTAGGTATACGTGTATGTAACCTGTGTTTGATATCTACATTCTGACATGACCTAGGTCTTATATAACCTATGTTTGATATCTACATTCTGTCCTGGCCTAGGTCTTACATAACTTATGTTTGATATCTACATTCTGACATGGCCTAGGTCTTATATAACCTATGTTTGATATCTACATTCTGACATGGCCTAGGTCTTATATAACCTATGTTGGATATCTACATTCTGACATGGCCTAGGTCTTATGTAACCTATGTTTGATATCTACATTCTGACATGGCCTAGGTCTTATATAACCTATGTTTGATATCTACATTCTGACATGGCCTAGGTCTTATATAACCTATGTTTGATATCTACATTCTGACATGGCCTAGGTCTTATATATACGGTAACCTATGTTGAGTTATTTGTCAGATATCCTATTTATTTATCAATTTTCATTCCAGTCCTCTATCACTATAGATGTCTTCCCCAATGTTATTTTATCCATCTGTTCATATATGCATTTGTTCATATATGCATTTGCCCCGTGTGGTTCCAGGGTGCCCCGTTTGGTCACGGGGCAAAGAATAGGGCCACTGCAGATCCCTTTGTTCATGCCTGTTAGGCGCCATATAACCTTTTCATGTGTTGGTGCGCCTTAAAACCCAATTCAATTCATATATGCATTCTGTATTTGTACATTCTGTCCACACATACATTAAACCACTGAACTGTACGGGCACACTGCTTCAAATTGCCATTTTGCCACAAAGTGTTTGTAGTGCTGAGTATTTTGTTATTTAACTTGTTAAAATATTTATACTTAATGTTTACGTTTTTTATGAAAAACTGTGTTTGATTGGTTGTGTCTTTGTCGGAAAGATTTCTGGCTATTAATTGTCTCTAATCCGTTGTTAAAATGGATTAGTTTTAAAGAATAATATAATTTCCGTTGTGGGCCATCTAAATGATATAACATTTGTTTATTTCTTCTAATATTCTTTTCAGGGTAGTACCCTTTGCTATGATGCAGATTTATCAATATTTATTTGTTTATTTTTTATTGTGCATGATTTTAATAACACTTATACATAGGCAATTTTGACATATAAAATACACATATGATTGCATGCTTATATGAGGATCATATGCTTCTTATATAAAGGCAGCCATATATGATTCTCATATAATACCTGTTTTATTATTCTTATATGATAGGAATTTCATATAATTCTCATATGAGAATAAATTCATAAAAGTTGTGTTTTTGCCCCGTTTGGTTACGGGGCAAAGAATAGGGCCACTGCAGATCCCGTTGGATGGGTAGGCAGAGGGGTAGAACCCCCCAAATTCATGTTCATTTTATCATTTTCTGCTCATGCTCATTAAAGGTCTTTATCATGACCCCTGCATTGTTTCAGGTGCCATCTCGTTCAGATCACTAGAGCAGTGGCATAAAAACAATAAACATGGCTCCAGCGTAAATGGAGAGTCTACAATAGAATTTGCAGCAACTTTGCAGTTCTGCAGGTGAGAAGGTTCTAGGCCCATTCTCCATATTTTATCTCGATGTACATGGAGGATGAGCCTGGCATTTTCATTCCTGTTAGGCGCCATATAACCTTTCATGTGTTGGTGCGCCTTAAAACCCAATTCATTTCAATTCAGTTCATATGATACATATATGGTTGTTATATAAACTGTTTTATATCAGAATCATGTACTGCTCCTTTTAAATATGTATCATATAATTGATATCATGTGAGAATCATATAAGAATCGTTTAGTATTTATATGTGGCAAAATTGGTTGTGCATGATGTAAATCAATTTGTCTACATTTGGAACTAAATTGAATAAAGATGGAAGTGTAAGGCATTATTACTATAATTGTGCTAGGTAAATACATGTACTGGTATAGAGTAAACCTTTTGTACAAACTGCCCCGTGTGGTTGCCAGGGGCCCCGTTTGGTCACGGGGCAAATAATACGGCCACGGCAGATCCCTTTGGAGGGGTAGGCAGAGGGGTAGAATCCCCCCAAATTTATGTTCATTTCATCATTTTTTGTTCATGTTCATTAAAGGTCTTCATCATGATCCCTGCATTGTTTCAGGGGCTATCTCCCTCGCATCAAATGAGCAGTGGCAGAAAAACAATAACGTGGCTCCAGCATAAATGGAGTTTCTACGATAGAATTTGCAGCAACTCCGCAGTTCAGGGTGAGAAGGTTCTAGGCCCATTTTCCATATTTTATGTCGATGTACATGGAAGATGAACCTGGCATGTTCATGCCTTTTAGGTGCCATATAACCTTTTCATGTGTTGGTGCGCCTTAAAACCCCAATTCAATTTAATTTTGTACAAACTAATATATTTTACGGGAGTTTCATATGATTGTAAATTGGCAAAACAAGTACGAGTCTTAATAACCAAAGTGACTTATTTTGACTAAAGTTTAAGCAGAGTTTGCAGCTCAGACGCCTAGCTAGACCAGTTGTGGTCATACGCATTGGTTGATCGCAATACTAACAAAATCATTAAAATCATTAAAATTGCTTTGAAATGTGTTTTTTATTTTCAAAATGTTCGTAAGCAGGTGTGTATCTGTGTATGGCAGCTATGCACCTGCAGCTGCTTGACGTTGTACCTTTGGCTAAAATTATTTTTGCTTTGCATACAAGCTTTATTCGCTCTAGTCAGATTCATCTTAAAATAATGTATTGTTTTATGTATTATTTTGGTGTTCAGATGTGCCAAGTTCAGTTTGTTTGTTTCTTATCTGATTGTAGTTTATGGTGTCATGGTGTTTAACTTTGTCTATGTGACTATAGTGTTCATGACGTCATGTGTTTGTTCTTATCTGATTGTATTTTATGGTGCCATGGTGCTTAACTTTGTGTGACTATAGTGTTCATGACGTCATGTGTTTGTTCTTATCTGATTGTATTTTATGGTGCCATGGTGCTTAACTTTGTGTGACTATAGTGTTCATGACGTCATGTGTTTGTTCTTATCTGATTGTATTTTATGGTGCCATGGTGCTTAACTTTGTGTGACTATAGTGTTCATGACTTCATGTATCACTAAACCGAGCCTTCTCTGTCAGTCGTAAAAATATGGATGTTAACATAAAAAAAAAAGCCAAATGAAATATCAAAATCATAAGAATGCTTTGAACACATCAGAAAAGGCCCTTATTAGATAATACCCGGATTAATGTAGCATGTACTCTATCACTTATAAACACGGGTGTTCCGGATTATTGTAGCATGTACTCTATCACTTATAAACACGGGTGTTCCGGATTATTGTAGCATGTACTCTATCACTTATAAACACGGGTGTTCCGGATTAATGTAGCATGTACTCTATCACTTATAAAACACGGGTGTTCAACTTTGTTTATTGCACTGTTAGTTCATTAACCGTTGTTAGTAATGGTGTGTGTATCTGTTTATCTTTCCCTATAGTGTTACCACAATACTGCCATGAAATGTACACATTTTGTCCAAATATATCAAGTGTCAGCCTGACAAACTGTCAGTTATTACAATCCCCTTGTAAGGGCACCTTTAGACTAATATATATACTGAAAGGAATAAGAAACGCGACATGGGAATTTCCGCTATATATTATATGTACAATATGCTGCTGTTAATCGAATGGTACATAGATATGTAAGACCTTTCCTTTCGGAAAAAAGACGAAAACAACACACAACATAGCAAATAGTTTTCCTGCAAAGTTTCATTATCGACACCTAGTACGCGTTTGGCTCAAGCATGGTAGCAAACTTAGGATGCAACATTTTGCAAACTCTTTACATTGAATACAGTACTGAACTGGCTCAATTTTTCAAAGAGGAACATCAAAATTTATGAATTGTTACAACGTGTACTGTGATTAAAACGTCTACAACATCACAGTTGTGTCCTTTCTCTAACTACTGCAACTTTTTTTTACAAAACATCTTGGGATTTCCTTGGAATATATATGGAATTAAGTGTGCAGTAACTACAATATATAGCAGAAATTCCCGTGTCGCGTTTCTTTTTCCTTTCATTATACATACATAATTTATATATTCGCAGTTACTAATTTTACTCCTGAACTCCACAAACGGTAAGATTCAAGCATAATTGTTGGTTCATTTTCTACCCAACAGTTGACTATGATATATAAATAAGACCCAAGAACACTTCCTAACACTAGACTCAAATTGACAATAAGTCAGACCCACCAATTAATTGATACAGCTGGATAGTTACGTGGATTCATACGCTTGTGCTTTCTTAATCCATTCCATAGTATATGCATTCCGACATCATGCTGCACATGTAGAGGCAGACCTATATACTGCTATAACAGATATTTTGTATATGCTAAACATGTTTACTATTGTACTGGTGTTGTTTAAGAAAATATATTTGGAAATAAATTATAGTGTTAATCATGTTTTATTGTTGTCAGTATGGTCATGATATGAAGTATATTAGACCTTTGGAATATCAATATCCGAGACCATATTTGTTCGTCCTAACCAGAGAGAACCATCCCCTTCAAATAATTATATACTTTAATCAATATTAGAACTTTCGAAATATCAATGTCCGAGACAACATTTGCTCGACCTAACCAGACAGAACCATCCCCTTCCAATAATGCCATACTTCAAACGTGGCACATGCAAAATTTATACATCACCTACCTAATAACAAATTATTAGGTCTGTGAACATAATTGTTATTGAGTATTGGTTGCTCCTCCTGAGAATGCTGAGAATTTGAATTTGATTTGTATGGTGTTTAACGTCATCCAGCACATGTTAGGCTATGTCTGACGGTCGATTTTTAATGGTGTAGGCATGCCACACACGTATTCCTGGCACGATCCAGTACAATGTCAACAAATTTAAGGATTGTGATTGCCTTAAATTATGATAGGAAAATAAACGAAATTAAATCGTTACTAATGTCCTTGTCAAAAAGAATACTCACACCTTTTGGAAAAATCACTGTTATAAAAAGCTTAGCTTTACCAAAGTTAAATCCCTTATTTTCATCATTACCTAATCCACCTGAGGACCAGGTCACACTGTTGCAAAAAATGTGTTTAAATTTCCTCAGGAATAACCACCCAGACAAAATAAAGAGATCTGTTGTAACTGAAGATTATGATTGTGGTGGACTTAGAATGATCAATATTAAACAGTTCATATATTCTCTGAAATTAACGTGGATTAGAAGACTTTTGATTGGGAATAAAAAATGTATGGAAATCCATAAACATATGTACCCATTCACCTCCAGTATGCTATTTTTCGGTAATGATTATGTGAAGAAAAACGTGCAAGAAATAGGCAATCCTTTCTGAAAGGATGTTTACACAAGTCTTAATATCTTACTAGATGTTAAAAAATCTTTGTCATGGAAAGATTTCTTAACACAAACGTTATGGTACAATAATAACATTAAGATTGGAAGATCATGTGCTTTTTATAAAAGATGGTATGATAAAGGTATTTTTTTTATTAATGATATTATGGATAACATTGGAATCTTCTCTCTTTTACACTATTTATCGAAAAGTTTGCTGTACAGTCACATGTTTTAGAATATGACGGTATGACTGCAGCAATACGGGACTACCTTCAAAAACAAAATTTCTCTCATCTTGCTATTAATTTAGAAAATGATAATTCCTGTAGCTTCTGCACAGAGTCTCCAGAAACCATTTCACATTTATTTTGTGAATGTAAATATATTAAAACATTTTGGGATATTTTTAAGATTACTTGCAATGACAATAATTTAATAATCCAACCGAAATGGACTATAAAAGAAATCATATTTGGGTCTAGTCAATGTGATATTGTTTTAAATTAATTAATTTTGCATGCAAAAAACTTCATATATAAATGCAATTTAGATGGAAGATTACCACTGTTCGTAAATTTCAAACCACAAATTAAATACATATATCAAACTGAAAAAATAAATTCAATTAAAAGAATTGCATTTGATAAATTTGAAAACCCTTGGTCGACTTATAAATCCCTTCCCCATAACTCCACTGTTACTGGTCCGATCTGGCTGGTGTTCGAACATGTCCGAGCTGTCATTGATATTAACAATCTGGTTAAGTTTCGTAAAGATCGCAAGACAAATGAAGGCCCTATCATCTTGAGGCAAAATGTAACATTTATAACTAAATCAAGGGCCATAACTCCGCTGTTACATGTCCGATATGGCTGGTTTTCAAACTTGCCTGAGCCTTTATTGATATTACCAATATGGTAAAGTTTGGTGAAGATCGGATGAAAGATGAAGGCCTGTTCTCTTAACGAGGCAAACTATAGCATTTTTAACTAAATCAAGGGTCATAACTCCGAAGTTACTGGTTCGATCTGGCTGGTTATCAAACTTG
This sequence comes from Cyrtodaria siliqua, assembly GCA_037043455.1. Lineage (NCBI taxonomy): Eukaryota > Metazoa > Mollusca > Bivalvia > Adapedonta > Hiatellidae > Cyrtodaria > Cyrtodaria siliqua. The sequence continues at coordinate 76,455 of JAWPHD010010031.1, forward strand.
CCAGAGCTGTCATTGATATAAACAATCTGGTAAAGTTTCGTAAAGATCGGATGAAAGATGAAGGCCATATCGTCTTAACGAGGCACAATATAGCATTTTTAACTAAATCAAGGGCCATAACTCCGCTGTTACTGGTCCGAGCTGGATGGTTTTCAAACTTGTTCGAGTTTTTATCGATATTAACAATCTGATAAAGTTTGGTAAAGATCCAATGAAAATGAAGGCCCTATCGTCTTAACGAGTCAACATATAGCATTTTTAACTAAATCAAGGGCCATAACTCCGCTGTTATTGCTCCGATCTGGCCGATTTTCAAACTTGTCCGAGCTGTAATTGATATTAACGATCAGTTAAAGTTTGTTAAAGATCGGATGAAAAATGAAGGAAAAAATCTTGAGACAAAAGTTAACGACGGACGACGGACAACGGACGGACGGACGACGGACAACTCGGCATCCCATAAGCTCTGATGGCCTTTGGCCAGTAGAGCTAAAAACACAAGAAAAACATCTTTACAATTATCAATGAAGCAAAAACACAAGAAAAACACCTTTACAATTATCAATGAAGGCGAATTAAAGTAGCAAAATAAATATCTTGACTATTGTAATTTTTTTTTCTGCTTTCAAGAGTAAAAGGGACACACAGCAATCTGATTTATTTGTAAATTAAATTTTTGAAAGATCTTCGGATTGCAGAGTCCCTCTTTCAGAAAAGTGTATTTTAAATCTTCTTGATGTTTAAAAAAGAATCTCCACATTTATACAGCTTCTAATCATGATATGCATTTGTGTATGTATGTATGTATGAGTGAAAACTGTTTATATATAAATATGATGCATATTACATACATATCTGCACGGTTTGCTGAGGGATGGCCCACCCCGACCCTCACAAACCTATTACGGGATGAATAAATGGATAACCATTCATTTGGTAATCGAAATTTAAAAAAAAAGAATCAGTACTGTAACATCCCGCCATCCGTAAGAATCGAAACGTTCTCACTTACAAGTACACGGATCAAGAGTGGTTGTGTTGTGAGTGAAAAATCAGACACGGATCACAGGGTGTTTTGTTGTGAGCAGAGAAACGGGGCAATGATCTAGAGGGGTTGGGCGTTAAGCGGAGAAACATGCACTGATCCAGAGAGGTTGGGTTGTCAACGGAGAATATTAATAATCAGGCATGAATCAAGACGTGTTGGTTGGTAAGTGGAGAATCATGCACAGATCCAGTTGGGTTAGGTAGTGAGTAGAGAATCAGGAACAGTTCCATAGGTGTTAGATGGTGAGTGTAGAATCAGGCACGCATTCAGAGAGGTTGTCTGATGAGAACAGAAACAGCCACGGATCCAGAGGGGTGGGATAGTGCGTTGAGAATCTGGCATGCATTCAGAGGAGTTGTGTCGTGAGTGGAGAATCATGCACGCATTCAGAGGCGTAATGTTGTGGGGGTGAATCTGACACAAATACATATGTGTTGGGTAGTGAGTGGAGAATCAGGCAAGTGTACAAAATCGTTCGGTGGTTAGTTCAGAATCAGACAAGAATTCAGGTGGGATAATGTTTTTATTGGAGAATGAGGAACGGATCCATAAGTGTTATGTGGTGAATCAGACACGGATCAATAGGAATTGGTTGGTGGAGGGTGGAGAATCAGGGATGGAACCCGAGTAGTTGGGTTGATGAGCATGGATCTAGGGGGTTAGGTGGTGAGTGAAGAATAAGGCATGGATCAGGAGTGATTTGGTGGACTGAGTGCAGAATCCGGACATGACTACAGATTATGAGTGGTGAGTGGAGAAGCTATCGATCAGGCTGAGTGGAGTGGTGTAGTGATCCGTGGTTTGAAAAACTAAAATTAAATTAAACAGGTATTTTACTCAAAATGCTAAGAATATTTGCAGCATAATACATATCATAGCGACTTGTGGAGAAAAAAAACAGTGTTATCCAAAGTTTGTATATAGTGGTTTATAAGGAACGTTATTTTAAAATGTTTTTCTCAAAAACAATCGACAGTTGTTTACAGAAAATTGTCAGTATAGTCTACACTATTAAGTTTGTTAAATTCAGCATGATAAATGATTATTTTGTTATTCCGCAAAGTTGTTCAAACGGCGACCCTATACCACTATAGCATTTACAGGTCCCGCGGGTCTCTTATTTGCATATATCGTATGCCCTAAGATTGTATTTTCCATTTGCACACACAGGGTAGGTATAGTCCATGTATTTATCTGCTATTTGCGTCGATTTGTAGTTTCTATGACTTTTATTGGCTCGCAAACTTAACCTTAATAATGATTGTTAATGAGTTAATTGGTTATGAATATGGAGATATGTAGCAAAATAACAATTCATTTAATTAATCGAGTCAATACATTTTAGTTCATTTTTACAACTTTTTGGTCAAGTGTTTTGAATAATGTTTTATATCAGTCCTTTGTTTTAAAGGAACATTTGGCAACGGTGACATTTTTGAAATTCGCAATGTCCCTATAGTTTATCTATATAACCTGCATATTTTATTCTAATAATTATTATTTGAATAGTTTCAATGCAAATTGTGTTAACATATTACTAGCTGCACCAGTAATATATTTAAACATTTGGTATAATGAGAATGAACAGATGAACACTCAAATTGTATTGCTTTTTATTTCGTAAATATATGCAAGCAGGTTTAAAGTTAAAACAATACTGGATTAATAAACAAGAGATGTCGGAGAACAGCAAAGCTCGACTATTCGATTTTTCAAAGTATAATAAATTATATAGCCAGTATATACCACAGAAACACGGCTGAAACAATGTGGGGTTGAGGGTAATTGGGCGGGGCGGGTATAGAAACTCGGGCCGATATAAAATTATTGTTTTGAATCTCATATAAATTATAATAAAATTTAAAACAGGATGTGATTTCTTTTTTTATCAGTTTTTTATCCAAAATTGCTGTCATTTTAAAGAAATTTAAGGTCAAAAGGCAAAGGTATTTCATCTGAATTTAATCTAAATTGTTTTATATGAAAAAAATAAATAAATAAATTCGGGTCGTGGTGATGATGGGGTGGTGGGATGATTGCGGGGTGGGAGCGAAAAATATATGGAGAAATTGATAAAACAAAGCAACACAGATATATATAAAAACAACAACACATAAACAGTGGGGGAATGGTTGGAGGATGGGGGTTGGGTGGGGCGGGAGGCATCATTGATACAGCTGTAGATTTGATAAAACAACACAATAGACATATGGAAAAAAATATTCGGGTGGTGGTGTTGGAGTGGGGGATGGTTGGGGGAGGAGGAGGAGGGGGGAGCGAAACAAATTAATAATTTGATAAAACAATACAACATAGAGACATGTAAACAAAATAATAATTCGAGGGGTGGTGGTGATGATGGTGTGGGGGATGGTTGGGGGATGGGAGGTGGGAGGTGGAGCGAGGTACAACATAGGCAAAACAACACAGAGAAATATGTAAAAAAGAAATCGGGTTTAAAGTGGTGGATGGGTGAAAGGGGGGGGGGGGGGGGGGGGGGGGGGGGGGGGGGGGGGGGGGGGGGGGGGGGGGGGGGGGGTAAAAATCGATTGGAAAATGAAAAAAAAATCGGCTTAGGGTGTGTGGGGGAGTAGGGTTAGAGGCATAAGCTAGCTATATGTGTAAGAATTGACTGGGGTGGGGGTAGGGGTAGGGTTGGAGGCATAAGATAGCAATATGTGTAAAAATTGACTAAAACAACACTGAAATATGTAAAAACAAAATGGGGTTCGAGAGGGGTGGGTGAGGGGGGAGGGGGTGCAACATAGCTATATGTGTAAGAATTGACCAAAACCAACACAGAAATATGTACACAAAAAAAGCGGGGTTCGCGTTGTGTGGGGGGTGGGATGGGGGTGGAGTGAGGTGGGGAGAAGGAGTATATAACCTACATATAATAAAAATAAGATAAGATCTCAACATCCATTACGTGGTCCGAGTATTAACTTTCATACCCCCATCCAACCCCTTCTCCAAGAAGCGAGAAGGGGATTTAGAAATAAAACTTTAATTTTGGCTTAAAACGTTTGCATATTGTAAAATTAAAACATTGATTAGGTAATTTTAAACAGTTTATCACTTTTTTTCAGTAAAAAATGTTTTATTGTCACAATATCCATTATAAAATCTGCTAATATAAGCTTTCCCATCGCTTAATGGAATTAAGGCGGGACCACATAATGTAGGTAATGCAAAATTAAGAATAGCTTACATGTACAAGCATGTCTAATGTCAAAATATTCCATATTTACAAAGGATATAACAGTGATAATAATTATGATAATACAAATAAAATCTATATCTAAACATGATACTAACAGTGTTAATTATAATTATACTATTTGTATAAAAATGTATGTCTTTAAAGTCCCTATACCGTCATCAACATGTGTACACCATTTCTAAACCTATTGACGACGAAGTATATATAAAACTTACATATCTTGAGAATCCAAACTCTGTAAACACAATATAAACAGCTTTAACCAGCCAGGCAAAACTCAAAACATGGAGCGTCAAATTAATAGTTACCAACTCATAGTTCATTTTGCGCACATTCAATTACAGGTATTTTAAGAAACCATGAATAAACCTATACTTTTAATAGACACAGATACATAATTATATGACCTGAACACCTGGACAGAGTTTTAATAAACGAGTTTGTAGTGTAATTTTGCCGTTATTTGGCGTGTTAGTTTCTTTAAATAATCGTTCGTTTGAATGGTGTTTTACATAGTTTTTAGCACATGTAAGGTCATAAATGACAGTCGATTTTTTTTTGTATACCACTTGCCATCCGTAAGAATCGACACTTTCTCACTTGACAAGTCAAGCTCCCAGTGGGATTGTATTTTTTAAAGAGAATAACTACATTGATAATCTGGATAAAACTAATAAAAATGGTCTATATTTACATTTATAGATTATTATATTTATAGATTATTATATGGTAATTTTCACATATGCCCGATATCCGCCTGAGACCTCTATATCAGTCCGAGAGCGTTAGCGATATATAGTATCATATTAAAATTATCATAGAATTATTATCACATATTTTCTAAAGACTTAAAGGATTTCTTTTGCTTGCAATATTCTGCTATATTTAAAAAAACACAACATAGGTACACAGTATATTAATTATATACTGCGTATAAATAAAAAAAGACAACGAACACATTACATACACAGTATACAAATAATTCTTTATATAATGTTAACAATACCTCGAAGTGGATAGCATATTAATAATCAATACTCATAGCAGGGCCTCTCCATCTGTTCTTAATAGTGAACGTTTGGTAAACAGTTTGATTTTTTAAAATTTACTTCTCCATGATAAGAAAAAAGTTATCTGTTTTAAATTGATTTCACAGAATCTAGTTTATATCGATACGCAGAACCATTTACCTTTCTTATGACTTTAAAATCCTTGTCTGAAACACATCAGGGCTTTTCCTAGGAGTGCCATGGGGCCGAATAAAACACTCTCTTTTTTCCCAATTTAAAGAAAAAAATCACAATTCACAATTTTTTTTTTAAATATTTAAAGATATTTTCTATTGTGTTGGTGTCACTCCACACACTAATTCCAGTAACTGATTTTGTTAACACGCTAACAGGTTATAATCATTATTTAAATGATAATTGTTCAAGATGTACTAATTTCCCAATTTTGACAATTTGTCGATAACAAATTCCCAATACCTAGGAAAAGCCCTGCACATTCAGCTCTACCAGAGACATAAGAGTAACAGTTTTCTATTCACCGACATTCCCAAGCCAGTCGTGGAACAATTTTCGTCACGCATTGTAGAGCTTTTTCTCAGGGTTTTCCATTTCGCTGTCAATTAATTTGTATCGTCTAGTGATTTTGTTCTTCAATGAAACAATCTAGCTCTATTTTCTAAAATGTGTTCAGCAAGTGACTCGCCTTGGCCATTTTGTTGAAACTACGTCAATAGCAACACTGTTGTTAACGTGCGCATGTGATGGATGCAGTGCGCGAGAAGGTCAAAACGGGGCAGGATATGAATTTTAAACTAAACAAAGAACAAAATCCATACCCTGCCTTAAGGGTAAAATAAAGAAATGGATTTTTTTCGACAAATCACAGCCATATCCGAAAGGATAGAAATGTCCATATCTTTAGAAAGTATGTGATAATAAGTGATAATAATAAAATAGTCGACATTTACATAAGATGATAACAGTGATAATAACAATGATATACGAAATAGCCTTTATATACAAAAAATATATCGAAATGTTCCACAAAGGTTCAAATACCGTATACTCCCGTTTAAACATTTTCCCCCTAATAAACACCCCCTCTGCCTTTATCAGACAAGTTTATACGAGACCATAAAATGAACTATATATTTTATTACCACGTGTAGGTTAGAGAAAATACACTTGCCAGTAGCCTGACTTGAGGCCTAGTTTAGCAAATACCTCCCTACAAGCATGCATTTTAGAGGTATAATATGTAAAAAAAAAGGTATGGCCTCATAGAACGACCCTTTTGTTAACATGGGGATATACGGTATTCCACTATGCAGTTAATAGTGGACACATTGTGCTTCTGTTTAAAGAGGGGTACATCAGGATTTTTCTCAGAGAATCTAAAATTTTAAAAATGCTCTAAATTATGATACACATTACATGTGACGGTAGTATTGCCATATCAATCAAACTATGGTTTGAGTACCAAGTTGTTTATTTCTGACATTTGAATTCAGCAGAGATGGATGTAAAATGCTTCAATTAACCCTGATGCGTAACGTAGTATTGCACCTATTACTGTGCAAAATGAATTTCCTAGTAAAATAAAGGGTTATGTTCGGCTTATTCATAGTTTTAGATGCTGTACAATAGAAAACATAATTTTTAAGTTTTAAATTAATGCTTGATGTACCCCCTTTAACCTAGTCCAGTAAAATGAAACCCTACAACAGATGCAAACATGTGAATAAATAAACTTGTTTCCTTTTTTCAATTTGACAGTTTTTTTACCCCCGCAAATGATGCTTAAAGTATATATAGAGTTACTCTGTCAGTCGGTTGGGCGGGCAGACTATCTTGGTTGTCCATTTGGTCTGTCCAAAATCTTATCCATGTTATTTCTTCATAAGCCCTTGATGGAACTTCAAAAAACCTTATGAGAAGCATCAGTATGAAGTGGAGATGTGCATAACATCGTCTCATTCCGGGTCGATGATTTTTGACGGAGATGTGGCCCTTTGAATATGTTCACACAAAAATAATGTCCGCGCTACTTCTCCGTAATGCCTTGATATAATTTTACGAAATTTTAGGAAAAGCATTAGACTAAGTATGAAGTGGAGATGTGCATCATATCGTCTCGTTCTGATCCTATGATTTTTTGGGCAGTTCCCTTTGAATATTTTCTCACAAACATCTTGTCCGTGCTATTTCTCCATTATAAACCCCATGATGGATTTTCACAAAACTTTATGAGAAGCATTGGTGTGAAGTGCAGATATGCAAAAATCGTCCAGTTCCGGTTCCATGATGTTTGATACAGTTTAAAGGCCCTTTGAAAAAATCACACAAAATATTGTCTGCGCTATTCCTCCATAACCCCATGATGGATTTTCACGAAACTATAAAAAAGCATTGGTATGAAGCGCAGATATGCATAACATATTTTCGTTTTGGTTCAATGATGTTTGATACAGTTAAGACCTTTTGAAAACAAATCACACAAAATCTTGTCCACGCTATTTCTCCATAACACCATGATCGATTTTCACGAAACTTTATGACAAGCGTCAGTCTGAAATGACTATTTGCATATCGCCGTGGGGTATCGTTTGTAAGGGTATTAATCACCTTCAATGATATTCTAGTTTCCTTTGTCTTTTCTTTGTCATTTCATGATTGATTAGCATTCCGTCGTTAATCAAGTTCTTTTAGTGTTTAAGAAGTTTAGGCTATGTAGTTTTTCAAATAAACTTTATATCTAAAGTCTATAGTTTGCACATGGTGATGTATATCAGAACAGTTATTAAATAGAACTAAATGTTCTTGGTGCAGTTGCTCACTCACTGTATATGTTGTTTGACCATTCTTCATGAATCACTATTAAATAGAACTAAATGTTCTTGGTGCAGTCGCTCACTCACTGTATACATGTTGTTTGACCATTCTTCATGAATCACTAATGCTGCCTGGTAGGAATATTTAATATAACCGCCACCTGTATTTGAATGTTTACTTATATGTCATTTATACTAATTGATGTAGATTCTAAGTAAATTGAATGTATGAAATACCTTGAAAGCGAATCCAAGTTGATTTGAATTGTTCTGGAAGAAGGCTTTCATCACTCTCCTTGTCGAAAACACACCCACATGTCATTTACGTTAATATGTGAGTTGATATGACTCAATAGATATAAAAATGCTTTTTCAAAGTGAATCCAAGTTGATTTGTATTGTTCTGAGAGCATTCTAACATAATTGTCTGTGTATGTTTAAACATGTTCAGTGTTCTCGTTTGCATTTACCACATTGCGTGTAAAATTAGGTTTAGCATGTAGTTTGTTTTCTAGAGATGAAACAATGTTTTTCTTTTGAAACAGAATCAACTCAGTTCAGTTCTCAATTGAAAGAAGTGTCAGCAAGCAAATTAACAGCCTTAGGAAACAGGCATAATAAGTTGGAATAAGTATCCTTTTAGCGAAATAATCAGTGCATTTATATTTCGATCGTCCAACAGTTGTGACCAATTTGTTTTGTATCTGGAGGAAACCACATTAACAGCCAATACTGATAGCAAAGTGTGAACTTACTGTCGACATGTTATTATTTTCTTATAAGGTCAAATACATAGATGTTATCAGATTTTTTTCGTTCTGTAACAATCAACCGAGAGTTCACTCTATCATAACACAGTGACTTTATTTCCTCTAATCCAGCCATCCGTGAGATAATTTCACCAGCCATCTTTCCTTGGCTGTCAATTTCGACGACGTTGTTGGATTTATAGCCAGACACCAGCAGGTTGTCATTCTCCAGTACACAGATGGCGGAGGCCTCTTCCAGTGATGGATCAGTGAATGTTGATTGATGTCCCTCCCTGTCCATGGTGATCAATCCTTTCTGGTCTCTAACATGGATTTTGGTTCCATCATTACTTATAGCAATTTGAAAAGGATTCAAGAATATCTTCTGCCCATATTTGTCATTCCTGATTGTACGTGTACGAAGACGGTACCCAGTTCGAAGACTGTATACTTGCACTTCTGGTTCGACTTTCCCTTTCTTATCCCCATAGGTAACAAACAATTTACCCTCGCTTAAAGCCACATAACGACAGTATACATCCACATTTAATGATCGTGTGTGGGTTAGTTTAGCTGTGTGGGTTAGTTCATCAAAAGTGGATACAAATTGTATACATGCTTCTTTTTTCCTATAACTTAGTACTACAATAACTGCGATTTCACTGGGACCAGTACTGCACATGCCCCATTGCCAACCAGGCAAGGTGAAGCTATCCACTACTGTGTAGGTCTGGTCCAGGAGTTTCAGCTTTTTGTTGCCGAAGTCTGACAGTATTGTATATCCATCTTGAATTAGACAGGCGTCGTTGATGTTACAGTATTCAGCTTCTAAATCACCTTGGACCTTGATGCCGTATTGTCCACGTAGGGTAGCAGATCTGACCGATCTGTTGTCTATGGTTTTGATTTGTGGTTTCTCGTTGCCTTGAGTCGCAACCACATCACATGACCTGAAGTGTACATTTAAAAAACTGATTACTAGAGTATTTAGTAAAAATAGATGTATCTTATAAATACCTTGAAACTTTTGAAATTTTCTGAAACAGCCACACATACTAATAACTGGACTACAACATTGTCCGTTTACAGCAACTTAAGTCAGAACTAAAACGAAAGTTACCTTTATCACATAATTTGCGGTGTGGGAGTATAATAAAGTCATGATATATTTATCATATTACACTAGTATAGTAAATAAGTATACAAATGAAGGCCGTATCATCGTTTTGTCTTTTCCGTTCAGCTCTGTGTCTATCGGAATTGCTTCGTCAATTTCTGTAACAGTTTAAAATATAGGATTTCAGAAATTGACGAGGTTGTTCCATTGGTGTTGTACGGAGAAGACCGAGTCAACATACGACGTCATCGTACAATAATTTATTTTTATTTACGATATCATCATACAACGTTATATATAGTCGGCTGTTGCAATAAATTTTCCTCAACTGTTCCGTATGAGTTTTTTTTTGAGTTCGTGGTATTATATCGCTATGTTTTCCGGTTTATTTCCGACGCGCATGCGCAGACTCGGTATTTCCACTTATATGAACGCCATTTTTCTTTGGTGTACAGTAGGTCGACGTTATAATATAAACTGGACATATGAAACCATTGTAATCGTGATAAAACCGTTGGTGAGAAGTTTTTTTGGGCGAAAGGTAAGTACGGCATTTAAGCATATGTAGGTGTTGTGGTAATATAGTATTTTATGGTTTCAGTAGAAAAGTAGGTCACGTTTAACGGGGCTGTTCACAAGTTCTATTTTCAACATCCTTTACATATAGCCTATATCTGAAGTTATACTTAGAGTGCGCTAGTCAATATAAATGGTAGTGTTGAAAAAATATCTAAGTCTGTATAACTCCTCTGTTGAGTTGGCATTCTCGACAATATTAAAGTTATCTATCAATAGTTGAATTGTTATATTTACATTTGTAAATAATTCTATAATTCAATGTAAGGGAGCAAATCATTATTTAACTATTTTTGCTTATTGAGTTGTCCCCCTTACATTAAAATTACAACCAACGGAGGGTAATGAATAGCAGTGAAGTAATAACCTGTACGAAATATTCTGCCCGTAATTGGGACAGATTTTTTTTTTTTTTACGCCCGTAATTTAAACAAATTCCTTCCCAACACACATAGGTAATCAGATTGAAATTTTTTGATTTCTGGGCGGAATTGGGACAGAATCGGGGCAGAAAATGGGGCGTAATATGTAAATGAGATGGGGCAGAAATCTAAATATAGCTTTTCCGGAGGATTACGGCCAGAAAAATGAATAGCATTTCTGGAAAGATTACGGCTGGAAAAAATTTCGCCCGGATTACGGCCGGAAAATCATAAAAAAAAAGTATGGGCAGAAACATATATGGCCAGAAAAATTTCATGCCGGGATTAATAAGCTCTAAATTGATGATGGCCCACTGAAAGATACCAATCGATCAATATAATTTATCACATAACCTGCAGAGTGGATGTCTAATAAGGCCATAATATATTTATCATAATTCACTAGTGTAATAAATATGAAAATGAAGCTTGAATTATCTTCTTATGCTTCTTGGCACATTTATGGACATATGTATATATTAATTTAAAAAAAAAGAGATGAAACACCTAACAAAACATTAAAACATATTAAAGTATTAAATCAGTATCTGTTACAAACTTTTGAAATATTGTTAAGTTGCTGCAAGTCTAGCCTAAATGTAATGTGGCCAGTCTACTTTTTCTAATGGATTTATAATATAGCTTCAATAGGAGAGCAGAATCATCAGATAAACCTTAGGTCATATTATTTTAATACATGTTCCTGGTTTAAGCAGCTATTAGTTATAAAGAGTGAAAATGTAACAATTATTCAAAGCTTAATATCTAATGAATATAAAGTTTAAATTACATTGGCAGATCAGATCAGATCAGATCTACATTTCACAATGTTCATCATTCACAATGTTTGATGAACATTGACTTGTATTCCATTATTATTAATTTATGAACCATCACTTCAACTTAGTACACACCTGTAAACATCAGATTTCATTCTTCTGTGGTCAAGCTTCTGTCTTATAATTCTCCAGTGAAATGTAAATATGATACAAGCCATACTTGTTATAATCCATGTTTGTTTCATTAAAAATATTCCACTTTAATTTAGTACTCACAGTATTAAGTTAATAAACAAATCACTGTTTCCTGTTATCAACATCATGTTTAACACATATTCAAACTGACCAGCCAGTATTTCGATCAACCAATCAATTCTCAGGAAAGCTGAGGGGTACACTGTAGGTCAAACTCAGAATAATTGTCACACAAAAATAATGTCCGCGCTACTTCTCCGTAATGCCTTGATATAATTTTACGAAATTTTAGGAAAAGCATTAGACTAAGTATGAAGTGGAGATGTGCATCATATCGTCTCGTTCTGATCCTATGATTTTTTGGGCAGTTCCCTTTGAATATTTTCTCACAAACATCTTGTCCGTGCTATTTCTCCATTATAAACCCCATGATGGATTTTCACAAAACTTTATGAGAAGCATTGGTGTGAAGTGCAGATATGCAAAAATCGTCCAGTTCCGGTTCCATGATGTTTGATACAGTTTAAAGGCCCTTTGAAAAAATCACACAAAATATTGTCTGCGCTATTCCTCCATAACCCCATGATGGATTTTCACGAAACTATAAAAAAGCATTGGTATGAAGCGCAGATATGCATAACATATTTTCGTTTTGGTTCAATGATGTTTGATACAGTTAAGACCTTTTGAAAACAAATCACACAAAATCTTGTCCACGCTATTTCTCCATAACACCATGATCGATTTTCACGAAACTTTATGACAAGCGTCAGTCTGAAATGACTATTTGCATATCGCCGTGGGGTATCGTTTGTAAGGGTATTAATCACCTTCAATGATATTCTAGTTTCCTTTGTCTTTTCTTTGTCATTTCATGATTGATTAGCATTCCGTCGTTAATCAAGTTCTTTTAGTGTTTAAGAAGTTTAGGCTATGTAGTTTTTCAAATAAACTTTATATCTAAAGTCTATAGTTTGCACATGGTGATGTATATCAGAACAGTTATTAAATAGAACTAAATGTTCTTGGTGCAGTTGCTCACTCACTGTATATGTTGTTTGACCATTCTTCATGAATCACTATTAAATAGAACTAAATGTTCTTGGTGCAGTCGCTCACTCACTGTATACATGTTGTTTGACCATTCTTCATGAATCACTAATGCTGCCTGGTAGGAATATTTAATATAACCGCCACCTGTATTTGAATGTTTACTTATATGTCATTTATACTAATTGATGTAGATTCTAAGTAAATTGAATGTATGAAATACCTTGAAAGCGAATCCAAGTTGATTTGAATTGTTCTGGAAGAAGGCTTTCATCACTCTCCTTGTCGAAAACACACCCACATGTCATTTACGTTAATATGTGAGTTGATATGACTCAATAGATATAAAAATGCTTTTTCAAAGTGAATCCAAGTTGATTTGTATTGTTCTGAGAGCATTCTAACATAATTGTCTGTGTATGTTTAAACATGTTCAGTGTTCTCGTTTGCATTTACCACATTGCGTGTAAAATTAGGTTTAGCATGTAGTTTGTTTTCTAGAGATGAAACAATGTTTTTCTTTTGAAACAGAATCAACTCAGTTCAGTTCTCAATTGAAAGAAGTGTCAGCAAGCAAATTAACAGCCTTAGGAAACAGGCATAATAAGTTGGAATAAGTATCCTTTTAGCGAAATAATCAGTGCATTTATATTTCGATCGTCCAACAGTTGTGACCAATTTGTTTTGTATCTGGAGGAAACCACATTAACAGCCAATACTGATAGCAAAGTGTGAACTTACTGTCGACATGTTATTATTTTCTTATAAGGTCAAATACATAGATGTTATCAGATTTTTTTCGTTCTGTAACAATCAACCGAGAGTTCACTCTATCATAACACAGTGACTTTATTTCCTCTAATCCAGCCATCCGTGAGATAATTTCACCAGCCATCTTTCCTTGGCTGTCAATTTCGACGACGTTGTTGGATTTATAGCCAGACACCAGCAGGTTGTCATTCTCCAGTACACAGATGGCGGAGGCCTCTTCCAGTGATGGATCAGTGAATGTTGATTGATGTCCCTCCCTGTCCATGGTGATCAATCCTTTCTGGTCTCTAACATGGATTTTGGTTCCATCATTACTTATAGCAATTTGAAAAGGATTCAAGAATATCTTCTGCCCATATTTGTCATTCCTGATTGTACGTGTACGAAGACGGTACCCAGTTCGAAGACTGTATACTTGCACTTCTGGTTCGACTTTCCCTTTCTTATCCCCATAGGTAACAAACAATTTACCCTCGCTTAAAGCCACATAACGACAGTATACATCCACATTTAATGATCGTGTGTGGGTTAGTTTAGCTGTGTGGGTTAGTTCATCAAAAGTGGATACAAATTGTATACATGCTTCTTTTTTCCTATAACTTAGTACTACAATAACTGCGATTTCACTGGGACCAGTACTGCACATGCCCCATTGCCAACCAGGCAAGGTGAAGCTATCCACTACTGTGTAGGTCTGGTCCAGGAGTTTCAGCTTTTTGTTGCCGAAGTCTGACAGTATTGTATATCCATCTTGAATTAGACAGGCGTCGTTGATGTTACAGTATTCAGCTTCTAAATCACCTTGGACCTTGATGCCGTATTGTCCACGTAGGGTAGCAGATCTGACCGATCTGTTGTCTATGGTTTTGATTTGTGGTTTCTCGTTGCCTTGAGTCGCAACCACATCACATGACCTGAAGTGTACATTTAAAAAACTGATTACTAGAGTATTTAGTAAAAATAGATGTATCTTATAAATACCTTGAAACTTTTGAAATTTTCTGAAACAGCCACACATACTAATAACTGGACTACAACATTGTCCGTTTACAGCAACTTAAGTCAGAACTAAAACGAAAGTTACCTTTATCACATAATTTGCGGTGTGGGAGTATAATAAAGTCATGATATATTTATCATATTACACTAGTATAGTAAATAAGTATACAAATGAAGGCCGTATCATCGTTTTGTCTTTTCCGTTCAGCTCTGTGTCTATCGGAATTGCTTCGTCAATTTCTGTAACAGTTTAAAATATAGGATTTCAGAAATTGACGAGGTTGTTCCATTGGTGTTGTACGGAGAAGACCGAGTCAACATACGACGTCATCGTACAATAATTTATTTTTATTTACGATATCATCATACAACGTTATATATAGTCGGCTGTTGCAATAAATTTTCCTCAACTGTTCCGTATGAGTTTTTTTTTGAGTTCGTGGTATTATATCGCTATGTTTTCCGGTTTATTTCCGACGCGCATGCGCAGACTCGGTATTTCCACTTATATGAACGCCATTTTTCTTTGGTGTACAGTAGGTCGACGTTATAATATAAACTGGACATATGAAACCATTGTAATCGTGATAAAACCGTTGGTGAGAAGTTTTTTTGGGCGAAAGGTAAGTACGGCATTTAAGCATATGTAGGTGTTGTGGTAATATAGTATTTTATGGTTTCAGTAGAAAAGTAGGTCACGTTTAACGGGGCTGTTCACAAGTTCTATTTTCAACATCCTTTACATATAGCCTATATCTGAAGTTATACTTAGAGTGCGCTAGTCAATATAAATGGTAGTGTTGAAAAAATATCTAAGTCTGTATAACTCCTCTGTTGAGTTGGCATTCTCGACAATATTAAAGTTATCTATCAATAGTTGAATTGTTATATTTACATTTGTAAATAATTCTATAATTCAATGTAAGGGAGCAAATCATTATTTAACTATTTTTGCTTATTGAGTTGTCCCCCTTACATTAAAATTACAACCAACGGAGGGTAATGAATAGCAGTGAAGTAATAACCTGTACGAAATATTCTGCCCGTAATTGGGACAGATTTTTTTTTTTTTTACGCCCGTAATTTAAACAAATTCCTTCCCAACACACATAGGTAATCAGATTGAAATTTTTTGATTTCTGGGCGGAATTGGGACAGAATCGGGGCAGAAAATGGGGCGTAATATGTAAATGAGATGGGGCAGAAATCTAAATATAGCTTTTCCGGAGGATTACGGCCAGAAAAATGAATAGCATTTCTGGAAAGATTACGGCTGGAAAAAATTTCGCCCGGATTACGGCCGGAAAATCATAAAAAAAAAGTATGGGCAGAAACATATATGGCCAGAAAAATTTCATGCCGGGATTAATAAGCTCTAAATTGATGATGGCCCACTGAAAGATACCAATCGATCAATATAATTTATCACATAACCTGCAGAGTGGATGTCTAATAAGGCCATAATATATTTATCATAATTCACTAGTGTAATAAATATGAAAATGAAGCTTGAATTATCTTCTTATGCTTCTTGGCACATTTATGGACATATGTATATATTAATTTAAAAAAAAAGAGATGAAACACCTAACAAAACATTAAAACATATTAAAGTATTAAATCAGTATCTGTTACAAACTTTTGAAATATTGTTAAGTTGCTGCAAGTCTAGCCTAAATGTAATGTGGCCAGTCTACTTTTTCTAATGGATTTATAATATAGCTTCAATAGGAGAGCAGAATCATCAGATAAACCTTAGGTCATATTATTTTAATACATGTTCCTGGTTTAAGCAGCTATTAGTTATAAAGAGTGAAAATGTAACAATTATTCAAAGCTTAATATCTAATGAATATAAAGTTTAAATTACATTGGCAGATCAGATCAGATCAGATCTACATTTCACAATGTTCATCATTCACAATGTTTGATGAACATTGACTTGTATTCCATTATTATTAATTTATGAACCATCACTTCAACTTAGTACACACCTGTAAACATCAGATTTCATTCTTCTGTGGTCAAGCTTCTGTCTTATAATTCTCCAGTGAAATGTAAATATGATACAAGCCATACTTGTTATAATCCATGTTTGTTTCATTAAAAATATTCCACTTTAATTTAGTACTCACAGTATTAAGTTAATAAACAAATCACTGTTTCCTGTTATCAACATCATGTTTAACACATATTCAAACTGACCAGCCAGTATTTCGATCAACCAATCAATTCTCAGGAAAGCTGAGGGGTACACTGTAGGTCAAACTCAGAATAATTGTCACACAAAAATAATGTCCGCGCTACTTCTCCGTAATGCCTTGATATAATTTTACGAAATTTTAGGAAAAGCATTAGACTAAGTATGAAGTGGAGATGTGCATCATATCGTCTCGTTCTGATCCTATGATTTTTTGGGCAGTTCCCTTTGAATATTTTCTCACAAACATCTTGTCCGTGCTATTTCTCCATTATAAACCCCATGATGGATTTTCACAAAACTTTATGAGAAGCATTGGTGTGAAGTGCAGATATGCAAAAATCGTCCAGTTCCGGTTCCATGATGTTTGATACAGTTTAAAGGCCCTTTGAAAAAATCACACAAAATATTGTCTGCGCTATTCCTCCATAACCCCATGATGGATTTTCACGAAACTATAAAAAAGCATTGGTATGAAGCGCAGATATGCATAACATATTTTCGTTTTGGTTCAATGATGTTTGATACAGTTAAGACCTTTTGAAAACAAATCACACAAAATCTTGTCCACGCTATTTCTCCATAACACCATGATCGATTTTCACGAAACTTTATGACAAGCGTCAGTCTGAAATGACTATTTGCATATCGCCGTGGGGTATCGTTTGTAAGGGTATTAATCACCTTCAATGATATTCTAGTTTCCTTTGTCTTTTCTTTGTCATTTCATGATTGATTAGCATTCCGTCGTTAATCAAGTTCTTTTAGTGTTTAAGAAGTTTAGGCTATGTAGTTTTTCAAATAAACTTTATATCTAAAGTCTATAGTTTGCACATGGTGATGTATATCAGAACAGTTATTAAATAGAACTAAATGTTCTTGGTGCAGTTGCTCACTCACTGTATATGTTGTTTGACCATTCTTCATGAATCACTATTAAATAGAACTAAATGTTCTTGGTGCAGTCGCTCACTCACTGTATACATGTTGTTTGACCATTCTTCATGAATCACTAATGCTGCCTGGTAGGAATATTTAATATAACCGCCACCTGAATTTGAATGTTTACTTATATGTCATTTATACTAATTGATGTAGATTCTAAGTAAATTGAATGTATGAAATACCTTGAAAGCGAATCCAAGTTGATTTGAATTGTTCTGGAAGAAGGCTTTCATCACTCTCCTTGTCGAAAACACACCCACATGTCATTTACGTTAATATGTGAGTTGATATGACTCAATAGATATAAAAATGCTTTTTCAAAGTGAATCCAAGTTGATTTGTATTGTTCTGAGAGCATTCTAACATAATTGTCTGTGTATGTTTAAACATGTTCAGTGTTCTCGTTTGCATTTACCACATTGCGTGTAAAATTAGGTTTAGCATGTAGTTTGTTTTCTAGAGATGAAACAATGTTTTTCTTTTGAAACAGAATCAACTCAGTTCAGTTCTCAATTGAAAGAAGTGTCAGCAAGCAAATTAACAGCCTTAGGAAACAGGCATAATAAGTTGGAATAAGTATCCTTTTAGCGAAATAATCAGTGCATTTATATTTCGATCGTCCAACAGTTGTGACCAATTTGTTTTGTATCTGGAGGAAACCACATTAACAGCCAATACTGATAGCAAAGTGTGAACTTACTGTCGACATGTTATTATTTTCTTATAAGGTCAAATACATAGATGTTATCAGATTTTTTTCGTTCTGTAACAATCAACCGAGAGTTCACTCTATCATAACACAGTGACTTTATTTCCTCTAATCCAGCCATCCGTGAGATAATTTCACCAGCGATCTTTCCTTGGCTGTCAATTTCGACGACGTTGTTGGATTTATAGCCAGACACCAGCAGGTTGTCATTCTCCAGTACACAGATGGCGGAGGCCTCTTCCAGTGATGGATCAGTGAATGTTGATTGATGTCCCTCCCTGTCCATGGTGATCAATCCTTTCTGGTCTCTAACATGGATTTTGGTTCCATCATTACTTATAGCAATTTGAAAAGGATTCAAGAATATCTTCTGCCCATATTTGTCATTCCTGATTGTACGTGTACGAAGACGGTACCCAGTTCGAAGACTGTATACTTGCACTTCTGGTTCGACTTTCCCTTTCTTATCCCCATAGGTAACAAACAATTTACCCTCGCTTAAAGCCACATAACGACAGTATACATCCACATTTAATGATCGTGTGTGGGTTAGTTTAGCTGTGTGGGTTAGTTCATCAAAAGTGGATACAAATTGTATACATGCTTCTTTTTTCCTATAACTTAGTACTACAATAACTGCGATTTCACTGGGACCAGTACTGCACATGCCCCATTGCCAACCAGGCAAGGTGAAGCTATCCACTACTGTGTAGGTCTGGTCCAGGAGTTTCAGCTTTTTGTTGCCGAAGTCTGACAGTATTGTATATCCATCTTGAATTAGACAGGCGTCGTTGATGTTACAGTATTCAGCTTCTAAATCACCTTGGACCTTGATGCCGTATTGTCCACGTAGGGTAGCAGATCTGACCGATCTGTTGTCTATGGTTTTGATTTGTGGTTTCTCGTTGCCTTGAGTCGCAACCACATCACATGACCTGAAGTGTACATTTAAAAAACTGGTTACTAGAGTATTTAGTAAAAATAGATGTATCTTATAAATACCTTGAAACTTTTGAAATTTTCTGAAACAGCCACACATACTAATAACTGGACTACAACATTGTCCGTTTACAGCAACTTAAGTCAGAACTAAAACGAAAGTTACCTTTATCACATAATTTGCGGTGTGGGAGTATAATAAAGTCATGATATATTTATCATATTACACTAGTATAGTAAATAAGTATACAAATGAAGGCCGTATCATCGTTTTGTCTTTTCCGTTCAGCTCTGTGTCTATCGGAATTGCTTCGTCAATTTCTGTAACAGTTTAAAATATAGGATTTCAGAAATTGACGAGGTTGTTCCATTGGTGTTGTACGGAGAAGACCGAGTCAACATACGACGTCATCGTACAATAATTTATTTTTATTTACGATATCATCATACAACGTTATATATAGTCGGCTGTTGCAATAAATTTTCCTCAACTGTTCCGTATGAGTTTTTTTTTGAGTTCGTGGTATTATATCGCTATGTTTTCCGGTTTATTTCCGACGCGTATGCGCAGACTCGGTATTTCCACTTATATGAACGCCATTTTTCTTTGGTGTACAGTAGGTCGACGTTATAAAATAAACTGGACATATGAAACCATTGTAATCGTGATAAAACCGTTGGTGAGAAGTTTTTTTGGGCGAAAGGTAAGTACGGCATTTAAGCATATGTAGGTGTTGTGGTAATATAGTATTTTATGGTTTCAGTAGAAAAGTAGGTCACGTTTAACGGGCTGTTCACAAGTTCTATTTTCAACATCCTTTACATATAGCCTATATCTGAAGTTATACTTAGAGTGCGCTAGTCAATATAAATGGTAGTGTTGAAAAAATATCTAAGTCTGTATAACTCCTCTGTTGAGTTGGCATTCTCGACAATATTAAAGTTATCTATCAATAGTTGAATTGTTATATTTACATTTGTAAATAATTCTATAATTCAATGTAAGGGAGCAAATCATTATTTAACTATTTTTGCTTATTGAGTTGTCCCCCTTACATTAAAATTACAACCAACGGAGGGTAATGAATAGCAGTGAAGTAATAACCTGTACGAAATATTCTGCCCGTAATTGGGACAGATTTTTTTTTTTTTACGCCCGTAATTTAAACAAATTCCTTCCCAACACACATAGGTAATCAGATTGAAATTTTTTGATTTCTGGGCGGAATTGGGACAGAATCGGGGCAGAAAATGGGGCGTAATATGTAAATGAGATGGGGCAGAAATCTAAATATAGCTTTTCCGGAGGATTACGGCCAGAAAAATGAATAGCATTTCTGGAAAGATTACGGCTGGAAAAAATTTCGCCCGGATTACGGCCGGAAAATCATAAAAAAAAAGTATGGGCAGAAACATATATGGCCAGAAAAATTTCATGCCGGGATTAATAAGCTCTAAATTGATGATGGCCCACTGAAAGATACCAATCGATCAATATAATTTATCACATAACCTGCAGAGTGGATGTCTAATAAGGCCATAATATATTTATCATAATTCACTAGTGTAATAAATATGAAAATGAAGCTTGAATTATCTTCTTATGCTTCTTGGCACATTTATGGACATATGTATATATTAATTTAAAAAAAAAGAGATGAAACACCTAACAAAACATTAAAACATATTAAAGTATTAAATCAGTATCTGTTACAAACTTTTGAAATATTGTTAAGTTGCTGCAAGTCTAGCCTAAATGTAATGTGGCCAGTCTACTTTTTCTAATGGATTTATAATATAGCTTCAATAGGAGAGCAGAATCATCAGA
>JAWPHD010010032.1:0-97845 GCA_037043455.1 Cyrtodaria siliqua
CAGAAGCCAGAGCAGTAAGAGAATAAACCATTAAGGGCACGACAAGAAAGATCATGGACAAACATCAAACGCCACCGTCCCAATGGGCTTTAGATAGGCGTCATCATAGGGTCCACTGCCTGTCCGGTCATCGTACAATTAAAGAGGAAAGCATAGTGGCGAACTGTTAAAGGGTCCACCACCAAGCATGCAGTACGTTGCAAAATGATAGGGTCATAACCTCTTTTGATAAACTGTTTAACAAGTTTAAGAAAGATAGTATGAAAGTGATCATGACCTAGAATCTTACGAAGTTTATAAATCACATCACCATAGAAGTCAGGTTGTGATAGTCCTTGTCGCAGAAGAGTCCTTAAAAAAAAAAAAAGTTATATTTGTAAAGGAGTTTGCATATATCAGGAATGAAACCTTTCTGTACCGTGCTCGCTGAAGTAATGAATTGTACATAACGGTGAATAAAAATTGTATGGCACACTGTATCCGGAGACAACGATAATGTTTTACGGAGGAACATTAATTTGCGTTGGTCTATCTCCGAAGTTAAGCGTTTCAGACCAAGCAATGACTCGCACATATCGGACCTTGTCCTTGTCCCATTATTCCTATGTTTTAAATATCATTTACAGGTAAGAAAAAACAAGAGATATATGTTCAATATAACATTTAATAACAATTATTAACTTAACTATATTAGCCGGCCAATATGAACCGGAAGTCGGCCAATATGAAAAAACAAGTTTGATGTTTACGATAACCAGTATGTTTGTATAAATAGGCATTACCTAGATAATTTCCAAGCTTTAAAACGTCCTTCTTCCTTGTCATTCATGTCATTTGGACATAAACTTTACCTATGTATCATTCTTGTGGGAAACAAACAAACAAACGCTGTTTACATTTATATATTAATACAAGACTAAGATACAACTATGTCCGATTCACATTCGGTAGGACAAATCAACCAACAAATAAGGATTTGTAATGAATCACTGGATAACATGCAAAATGCTGTTGAAGAAACGGTTGATGAACTAGAGTTTTCTCATTTGAGAATGGTTTGTAATGCGAAGGACCTCACTAAAGACGAAGTTAAAGGTCTCTTGGAAACATTAGACGAACTAGAGAAAAAGTCGAAACATATTCAAGAATGCATGTGTTCGAGGACTTCACACTGGATAGATCAAGCAAGGATAGAAACTGTTACAAGACGACAGTAGAAGAGACCCACCTGGGCGATCTCGTAAGTTATCTTTCTAAAATGAAACCTTTAGAATAGGTTTATCTGGATGGTCACACTTCTTTGCAATGACACAAACTTATTCTAAAGAGACACATAGCATTGTTTGTATTTTTTTTAAAGTTGTGACGTCCCGTTACATAAACGAGCCACAGATCAACATTTTTAAAGTTGTGACGTCCGTTACATAAACGAGACTAACATCAACATTTTTTTTTTTAAAAATGTTACATCAACATTTTTAAAGTTGTGGCGTCCCGCTGCATAAACGAGACGACACACATCAACTATTTTTTTAAAGTTGTGGCGTCCCGTTAGGTTGTTTACATAAGGTTCATGTTTGTAAATCATCTTAAGTAAGTATTTTAACCTTTTAACACTGATACTGATTTTATTGCACCAATAAAGTATTTATAAACTTAGGTAGAATACCGAAAACAATTTGATAACTCCAAATATCTTTACCTTAAGTTTCATTGTCTGAAAAACAGAAAACAAAATGAAGACAGGTCATAAATTTAACGATTGATAACTAATTCAAGATTGTCGTGTGTTCCTTTTAAAGCTCTGTTCTGGTGTAAACGAGTTTTTTAAAAAGCATTCATTTATCATAAAATAAATCAATCATGACGACTCATCAAATGTCCGTGTGCTGAAACAATACGTTTATGAAATTGGCTTTGAACACATTATGTTTACAAATGTCTTTATTTCTGTGTTTTATCACTGCTATGAAACAAGATCAGGTCATTTTGTTAATAAATTATAGATTGAACATGTTGACAGCGCATTGTTATGCAGTGTTATGTTATATTTATTGATACGTTTTCAATCGAGAACAGTTCAATCATAAGTAGTGACCTCGGTAGATCAGTGGATACTGTATTGCGATTTAAAGCTACAGAACACTGGCATGCGTGGGTTCGCTCCCTGACGGAGGCATGTCTGATGGAAAAATTCATCTTTCATCTCATCTACGTCTGGCGCGTTGCTGTCACACTATACTCAATACGTGGTACCGCCTTAATTCCATTACGCGATGGGAGAACGTGTATTAGCAGGATTTTATAATGGATATTTCGACAATCAAACACGTTTAAAACATTTCTTACTAAAAAAAATGCGATGACCTGTTTAAAAGTACCTCCTAAATGTTGTACTTTTACAATATGCTAACTTTTTAAGCCAAAATTAAAGTTTTATTTCAAACTCCAGCCAACCCCGTTTTCGCTTCTTGGCGAAGGGGTTGGATGGGGTATGAACGTTAATACTCTGACCACGTAATGATCAAATATGATGCGTTAATGGGACGAACAATCTCATTTCATTTCACAGTCATACCAAGTAATATATACTTTAAGGAAGAAGAAACGCGACACGGGAATTCCGCTATATTGTATGTACAATAAGCTGCGGTTAATCGAATGGTACATGGCTACATCAGATCTTCCTTTTGGAAAAAAAAGACTAAAACAACACGTAACACAGCAAAAGTACTCCTGTACAGTTTCATTATTGACAGAGTAACGCGTTTGGCGCAAACTTAAGATGCATCAATTTTGCAAACTCTTTACGTTAAATACTGAACTGGCTTACTTTTCAAAGAGGAACTTCAACATTTATGACTTTCTTGTTACAACGTGTACTGTGATTAAAACGTCTACAACATCACAGTTGTGTCCTTTCTCTAACTAACTGTAACTTTTTGTTTTACAAACATCTTGGAATTTCCATGGAATATATATGGAATTAAGTGTGCTGTATATACAATATATAGCGAAAATTCAATTTCCTTTCAGTATATAAAATATGGTCCCATCGAGTTGGTTGATTAAAGCATCGTGCCAATCCAGGTGTTTATATCAATAAAGTTATGAACGAGAGTTTGTAGCATGTCCATTTTATCTGTCTGCCATACTCTATCTACTAATAGTTGTAGCATGGTCGCTGACATATTCTTTGTATTTGCACCGGTGTAACTTATTTAATTGAAAATAACTGTCATAATAACTGGTGTACACTAAATATCAGATATTGGAAATTAGTGTATGTCAGACAGATGAAATGGACATGCTGCAAAACAAATGAAGTATGGTCTCATCTCGCACATCTTGATGTTTAATTCATCCAACTCGCTGGGTCTCATACTCTATTACTTATTGTACACTAGTCATTCTTACAGGTGTTATTTTGAATTAAATGATTTATACCTGTGCAAATAAAAATAAAATTGTATCGACCAAAATAACATTGATAACTAAAAATAAATCTGTCAGAACAACTCCTGTACACTAACTACCATATATTGGACGTTACATTATGGCAGACAGATGAAATGGATATGCTCCAGCTAATAGATGTAACATATTAAACAAATGCCAATAATGTTACTCTTTCTGTCGATTTTATGTCAGTAGATGACAAGCCACATGACTGTTTTGTGTGTGTAGTTCCGAGGTGTATAGCCCTCCGTCTTTTAGCCAATAGGACGTCCTAAAGGTATAGGTACAATAGAGTCTGGACTGTACACGGTACTGTACATTGGATATTTATCGTCTATTTAAAATACTACTTCATAATACTCTCTACATATAATATATTTTGATAATATGTTCTTGTACATGTATTAATACCGCGTTAAGACATTTAATCTTATATAATTTATAAAAAGAAAAATACAAAAACATCATAACTATTAGTCTCAGCTAAATTCAATGTATTGTCAGGGCGTGGTGACAACATACCCCTAATATGAGGTGCGAAAGCCGAGTGGAGAGGATAGTTTGGGTGTAGGTTTCCCCCTTCCACAATGGGGATTCGGGAGCCGCCCCTGGAATATAGTTTTCATAATTAGACCAAACTCATGCTCGTACAAGCGCTAGCGATATGTATCAGAAATATAGAAATTTTAAGCTCTCAAAAAAGAAGATAATATTCCACTCTTACCAGCCCAAACCTCGCTCAACCTCCTCTAATAATTATGTTATTGCATTTTTCAACTTTTTAGTATTACTGTTTTAGTTTTATTTATCCAAGTTACTCCCGGGATTAAGGGGTAGGCCACGCTAGGCACCTGCTTGTTATTATTCGACAAATTGACCGTATGTTTGAGTCCTAAATGCGATCCCTTCACCCTACAATGCGGTGCCGGTGTGTTTGTGTGTTGTTCCGGTGTTTGTTGTTGACTGAAAATCCGATGATATCGGAGTATCCTTGTACTGGGTCAAATGTAATATCTACGTATCGATAGCTCCTTAGCCACAGCGCTGGCATTAGCTACAGATCTACGTATCGATAGCTCCTTAGCCACAGCGCTGGCATTAGCTACAGATCTACGTATCGATAGCTCCTTAGCCACAGCGCTGGCATTAGCTACAGATCTACGTATCGATAGCTCCTTAGCCACAGCTCTGGCATTAGCTACAGATCTTTACCCTACGTATGTTCGCTTCCTGGGGGAGGCATGTCTGAGGGGGAAACTTCATCCTTTATAATCATATCCCTCTGAGGTTGCTGTCAGTATAATATAATATGATGTGTTAACGGGAAGTAAAACACTACATTAAACGTATACTAGTGTACACAGTCACATACCATGACAATGTTTAATGCAAGTACAAAAAGCTGAACAAAAGCCACTGTAAGCTTATTTAATTGTGAACTAAGGCTTCTGCTTGCTGTTCTTCAGTGTATAAGTAAGCTAAAATGACATCAGAGGAGAGATTGTCTTAATTTGTTATCGTTTGGATCAAAAATGCATTCATATATTTGTTATGTCAATGTAAGCCCATTATTCGTGTATGAGTGTGACTGTTTAAACAGTATATGTTTTTATCTTGTCGAATTTAAACCAGTCCATTAGGATAGGTACATTGTACAAAACTGATTAATTTCTCCACTTAGGAGGAAGTAAAGTTAATGAACGAATGAATGAATGAATAAAATAATGAGTGAGTGTGTGAATGAGTGAGAGAGTGAATAAAAGGAAAGAATGAATGAATGAATAAATGAATGAATGAATGAATGAATGAATGAATGAATGAATGAATGAATGAATGAATGAATGAATGAATGAATGAATGAATGAATGAATGAATGAATGAATGAATGAATGAATGAATGAATGAATGAATGAATGAATGAAGTGAGTGAGCGAGCGAACGAACCGACGGAGCGAACGAACGGACGAACGAATAAATGAATGAATGAAGAAGAATGAATAAAGGATAAACGAACGAACGAAAGAACGAACGAACGAACGAACGAACGAAAGAAAGAACAAACGAGCGAACGAACAAACGAATGTATGATTGAGTGAGTGAGTGAGCGGAACATACGAACGAACGAACAAACGAATGAATGAATGTAATAAATAAATAAATGAATACACGAGTGAACGGATGAATGAATGAATGGATGAATGAATGAATGCATGTATGAATGAATGAATGAATGAATGAATGAATGAATAAATGAATAAATGAATGAAGTGAGCGAGTGAAGGAACGAGTGAGTCAGCGAGCGAACAAACCGACGAACGAATAAATGAATGAATGATTGAAGAATGAATAAATAATGAACGAACGAACGAACGAACAAACGAACGAACGAGCGACCGAACGAACGAATGTATGATTGAGTGAGATAGTGAGTGAGTGAGTGGAACAAACGAACAAACGAACAAACGAATGAATGAATGAGTTAATAAATAAATGAATAAACGAGTGAACGAATGAACGAATGAATAAATGAATACATGAATGATTGAATGAATGAATGAAAGAAGGAAAGAAAGAAAGAAAGAAATAAAGAAGAAAGAAAGAAAAATGAATGAATGAATGAATGAATGAATGAATGAATGAATGAATGAATGAATGAATGAATGAGTGAATGAATGAACGAAGTGAGTGAGTAAAAGAACGAGTGAGTCTGCGAGCGAACGAATGGACGAACGAATAAATGAATGAATGAATAATGAATAAAGAATGAACGAACGAACGAAAGAACGAAGAACGAACGAGCAAACGAACGAACGAATGTATGTTTGAGTGAGTGAGTGAGTGGAACAAACGAAAGAACGAACAAACGAATGAATGAATTAGTGAGTTAATAAATAAATGAATGAACGAATGAATGAATGAATGATGAATGAATGAATGAGTGAATGAATAAATGAATAATCATGATAATGAACGAACGAACGAATGAATGTTTTGCGGACTTTGTATGCCGAGAGGCATTGATTATACCAAAAGCGATCAGTAATTAGTCCCCATCATGAATGGCCCTTTCTAATAATCAGTAGGGACTGCATGGGGGCTGATTTCATGGGGCTGATTCGTAGGGCTGATTCATGGTGAGGCTGATTCATTGATGGAGCAGTATATTGCTTCTCAAATTAGCACGTTTATATTAAAGGTTATTTAAAACTCATTACATAATCGCTGTGAATGTGCTTGAACAAAAATCTGGTCGCAAATTTAACAGGTGTACTGACATGGCGTTTTTCGATGGTGGTGTTGGCCCTCCGTAGAATGCCATGACTAAATGCACCCACTGAAAACAACAGTATCAGAGTGTTATGTTTTGGGGTTCCATTACAAGTCAGAAAACAAGATAAACTCTCTCATAGAGACAGAAATCATGAGTATGTAATATGATAACAGCATCCATTTCTTTCTATTATTATTTTATTATTATTACTTGTCGTGTTTTATTTGTTCGTTTTATCATTAACGTTGAATATGTTTTGTTTCAGGTGATAGTGGAATAGCCTCAGCCAGTAAGTACACTCTGCATTCTAAATTCGGTTAATGTTGCTTTTCATCATATAGTTACTACGCTGCTAGATTAGTCTAGGTCCCCTCGCTTTTGAGTTTCATATTATAAACACTGCTAGAGAAGCCTAGGTCCCATCTTTGTTTGAGTTTATGCTGCAAAACATTGCTAGAGCAGTCAATGCCCTTGCGCCATTCGAGTTAAATTTAATTTTAAACTTATTTATTTTACATCGATTGTAACGAAAGCTCTATGAACTTATTTGAATCACTCCCGATGTCTTCCTGGGTAGAACCAGTCAAATGCAGATAAAGTGTCTTGCTCAGGGACACAACACATATGACTATGGCGGGGATAGAACCCACGACTTTTCGATCATGAGTCGAACGCTCTACCACTAGACCACAGCGCTCCACTAAAATTGAGTTTCATGCTATACAAACAATGGTGGCGCAGTGTAGGTCCACACGTAGTTTGAGTTTCATTCTATACAAATAATGGTAGCGCAGTGTAGGTCCACAGTAGTTTGAGTTTCATGCTATACAAACAATGGTAACGCAGTGTAGGTCCCCACGTAGTTTAAGTTTCATTCTATACAAACAATGGTAACGCAGTGTAGGTCCACAGTAGTTTGAGTTTCATGCTATACAAACAATGGTAGCGTAATGTAGGTCCACACGTAGTTTGAGTTTCATGCTATACAAACAATGGTAACGCAGTGTAGGTCCACTCGAAGTTTGAGTTTCATGTGATGCAAACAATGGTTACGCAGTATAGGTCCACTTGAAGTTTGAGTTTCATGTTATGCAAACAATGATAGCGCAGTGTAGGTCCACTCGAAGTTTGAGTTTCATGTTATGCAAACAATGATAGCGCAGTGTAGGTTCACACGTAGTTTGAGTTTCATTTTATACAAGCAATGGTAGCGCAGTGTAGGTCCACACGTAGTTTGAGTTTCATTCTATACAAATAATGGTAGCGCAGTGTAGGTCCACAGTAGTTTGAGTTTCATGCTATACAAACAATGGTAACGCAGTGTAGGTCCACAGTAGTTTGAGTTTCATCCTATACAAACAATGGTAGCGTAATGTAGGTCCACACGTAGTTTGAGTTTCATGCTATACAAACAATGGTAACGCAGTGTAGGTCCA
This sequence comes from Cyrtodaria siliqua, assembly GCA_037043455.1. NCBI lineage: Eukaryota > Metazoa > Mollusca > Bivalvia > Adapedonta > Hiatellidae > Cyrtodaria > Cyrtodaria siliqua. The sequence continues at coordinate 8,167 of JAWPHD010010032.1, forward strand.
CAGTAGTTTGAGTTTCATGCTATACAAACAATGGTAACGCAGTGTAGGTCCACAGTAGTTTGAGTTTCATGCTATACGAACAATGGTAACGCAGTGTAGGTCCACAGTAGTTTGAGTTTCATGCTATGCAAACAATGGTAGCGTAATGTAGGTCCACACGTAGTTTGAGTTTGATGTTATGCAAACAATGATATCGCAGTGTAGGTCCAATCGCAGTTTGAGTTTCATTCTATACAAACAATGGTAGCGCAGTGTAGGTACACACGTAGTTTGAGTTTCATTCTATACAAACAATGGTAGCGCAGTGTAGGTCCACACGCAGTTTGAGTTTCATTCCATACAAACAATGGTAGCGCAGTGTAGGTCCAATCGCAGTTTGAGTTTCATTCTATACAAACAATGGTACCGCAGTGTAGGTCCACACGTAGTTTGAGTTTCATGTTATACAAACAATGGTAACGCAGTGTAGGTCCACACGCAGTTTGAGTTTCATGTTATACAAACAATGGTAGCGCAGTGTAGTTCCACAATTAGTTTGAGTATCATTCTATACAAACAATGATAGCGCAGTGTAGGTCCACAGGTAGTTTGAGTTTCATTTTATACAAACAATGGTAGCGCAGTGTAGGTCCACACGCAGTTTGAGTTACATTCTATACAAACAATGATAGCGCAGTGTAGGTCCACAGGTAGTTTGAGTTTCATTTTATACAAACAATGGTAGCGCAGTGTAGGTTCACAGTAGTTTGAGTTTCATTATATACAAAATATGGTAGCGCAGTGTAGGTCCACACGCAGTTTGATTTTCATGTTATACAAACAATGGTAACGCAGTGTAGGTCCAAATGTAGTTTGAGGTTTATTATATACAAACAATGGTAGCGCAGTGTAGGTCCACACGTAGTTTCAGTTTCATTATATACAAACAATTGTATCTCAATGTATGTCCAAAGTAGTTTGAGTTACATTTTATACAAACAATGGTAACGCAGTGTAGGTCCAAATGTAGTTTGAGTTTCATTATATACAAACAATGGTAGCGCAGTGTAGGTCCAAACTTAGTTTGAGTATTATACTATACAAACTATGGTAGCGCAGTGTAAGTCCACAGTAGTTTGAGTTACATTCTATACAAACAATGATAGCGCAGTGTAGGTCCAAACGTAGTTTGAGTTTCATTATATACAAACAATGGTAGCGCAGTGTAGGTCCATAGTAGTTTGAGTTTCATTTTATACGCACAATGGTAGCGCAGTGTAGGTAAACACGTAGTATGAGTTTCTTTCTTTACAAACAATGGTAGCGCAGTGAAGTTTCACACGTACTTTGAGTTTCACTCCATACAAACAAAGTTATCGCAGTGTAGGTTCACATGTAGTTTGAGTTTCATTCTATGCAAACAATGGCAGCGCAGTGTAGGTTCACATGTAGTTTGAGTTTCAAGTTATGCAAACAATGACAGCGCAGTGAAGGTACACCCGCAATGAAGAGTTTCATGTTATGCAAACAATGATAGCGCAGTGTAGGTCCCATCGCAGTTTGAGTTTCATGTTATGCAAACAATGATAGCGTAGTATAATTTCAAAGTCACGTAGTTAGATTTTCATGTTATGCAAACAATGGTAGCGCAGTGTAAGTCCACACGTTGTTTGAGTTTCATGATATGCAAACAATGATAGCATTGTAAAAGTTCACAGTCACGTAGTTAGAGTTTCATGTTATACACACAATGGTAGCGCAGTGTAGGTCCACAGTAGTTTGAGTTTCATTATATACGAACAATGGTAGCGCAGTGTAGGTCCACAGTAGTATGAGTTTCATTATATACGAACAATGGTAGCGCAGTGTAGGTCCACAGTAGTATGAGTTTCATTATATACCAACAATGGTAGCGCAGTGTAGTTACAGACGTAGTTTACGTTTCATTCTATACAAAGAATGGTATCGCAGTGTAGATCCACACGTAGTTTGAGTTTCATACTATACAAACAATGGTAGCGCAGTGTAGGTCCACACGTATTTTGAGTTTCATGATATGCAAACAATGATAGCGCAGTATAAGTTCACACGTAGTTTGAGTTTCATGATATGCAAACAATGATAGCGCAGTATAAGTTCACACGTAGTTTGAGTTTCATGATATGCAAACAATGGTAGCGCATTGTAGATCCACACGTAGTTTGAGTTTCATACTATACAAACAATGGTAGCGCAGTGTAGGTCCACACGTATTTTGAGTTTCATTATATACAAACAATGGTAGCGCAGTGTAGGTCCACTGTAGTTTGAGTTTCATTATATACAAACAATGGTAGCGCAGTGTAGATCCACGCGCAGTTTGAGTTTCATTCTATACAAACAGTGATAGCGCAGTGAAGGTCCATACGTATTTTGAGTTTCATTCTATACAAACAATGGTATCGCAATGTAGGTCCAAACGTAATTTGTGTTTCATTCTATACAAACGGTTGTAGCGCAGTGTAGGTCCACACGCATTTTGAGTTTCATGGTATACAAACAGTGATAACGCAGTGTAGGTCCACACGCACTTTGAGTTTCATATAATGCAAACAATGATAGCGCAGTGTAGGTCCACACGTAGTTTGAGTTTCATTCTATACAAACGGTGGTAGCGCAGTGTAGGTCCACACGCACTTTGAGTTTCATATAATGCAAACAATGATAGCGCAGTGTAGGTCCACACGCAGTTTGAATGTCATGTTATACAAACAATGGTATCGCAGTGTAGGTCCACAGGTAGTTTGAGTTTCATTATATACAAACAATGGTAGCGCAGTGTAGGTCCACAGTAGTTTGAGTTTCATTCTATTCAAACAATGATAGCGCAGTGTAGTTCCAGAGTAGTTTCAGTTTCATTCTATACAAACAACGGTAGCGCAGTGTAGGTCCACACGCAGTTTGAGTTTCATATTATACAAACAATGGTAGCGCAGTGTAGGTCCACAGTAGTTTGAGTTTCATTCTATACAAACAATGATAGCGCAGTGTAGGTCCACAGTAGTTTGAGTTTCATTATATACAAACAATGGTTCCGCAGTGTAGGTCCACAGTAGTTTCAGTTTCATTCTATACAAACAACGGTAGCTCAGTGTAGGTCCACACGCAGATTAAGTTTCATACTATACAAATAATGGTAGCGCAGTGTAAGTCCACAGGTAGTTTGAGTTTCATTATATACAAACAATGGAAGCGCAGTGTAGGTCCACAGTAGTTTGAGTTTCATTATATACAAACAATGGTAGCGCAGTGTAGGTCCATTGTAGTTTGAGCTTCATTATATACAAACAATGGTATCGCATTGTAGGTCCACACGTAGTTTGAGTTTCATTCTTTACAAACAATGGTAGCGCATTGTAATTCCAAACGTAGTTTGAGTTTCACTCTATACATACAATGGTATCGCAGTTTAGTTCCACACGTAGTTTGAGTTTCATGCTATACAAACAATGGTAGCGCAGTGTAGATCCACACGTAGTTTGAGTTTCATTCTATACAAACAATGGTAGCGCAGTGTAGATCCACACGTAGTTTAAGTTTCATTCTATACAAACAATGGTATCGCAGTGTAGATCCACACGTAGTTTAAGTTTCATTCTATACAAACAATGTTAGCTCAGTGTAGGTCCACACGCAGTTTGAGTTTCATGTTATACAAACAATGGTAGCGCAGTGTAGATCCACAGGTAGTTTGAGTTTCATTATATACAAACAATGGTAGCGCAGTGTAGGTCCAAATGTAGTTTGAGTTTCATACTATACAAACAATGGTAGCGCAGTGTAGATCCACACGTAGTTTAAGTTTCATTCTATACAAACAATGTTAGCTCAGTGTAGGTCCACACGCAGTTTGAGTTTCATGTTATACAAACAATGGTAGCGCAGTGTAGATCCACAGGTAGTTTGAGTTTCATTATATACAAACAATGGTAGCGCAGTGAAGGTCCACAGTAGTTTGAGTTTCATTATATACAAACAATGGTAGCGCAGTGTAGGTCCACAGTAGTTTGAGTTTCATTACATACAAACAATGGTAGCGCAGTGAAGGTCCACAGTAGTTTGAGTTTCATTATATACAAACAATGATAACGCAGTGTAGGTCCACACGCAGATTGAGTTTCATGTTATACAAACAATGATAGCGCAGTGTAGGTCCACACGCAGTTTGAGTTTCATGTTATACAAACAATGATAGCGCAGTGTAGGTCCACACGCAGTTTGAGTTTCATACTATACAAACAATGGTAGCGCAGTGTAGGTCCACAGTAGTTTGAGTTTCATTCTATACAAACAACGGTAGCGCAGTGTAGGTCCACACGCAGTTTGAGTTTCATACTATACAAACAATGGTAGCGCAGTGTAGGTCCACAGTAGTTTGAGTTTCATTCTATACAAACAATGGTAGCGCAGTGTAGGTCCACAGTAGTTTGAGTTTCATTATATACAAACAATGGTTCCGCAGTGTAGGTCCACAGTAGTTTCAGTTTCATTCTATACAAACAACGGTAGCGCAGTGTAGGTCCACACGCAGATTGAGTTTCATACTATACAAACAATGATAGCGCAGTGTAGGTCCATTGTAGTTTGAGCTTCATTATATACAAAGAATGGTATCGCATTGTAGGTCCACACGTAGTTTAAGTTTCATTCTTTACAAACAATGGTAGCGCATTGTAATTCCAAACGTAGTTTGAGTTTCACTCTATACAAACAATGGTATCGCAGTTTAGTTCCACACGTAGTTTGAGTTTCATGCTATACAAACAATGGTAGCGCAGTGTAGATCCACACGTAGTTTAAGTTTCATTCTATACAAACAATGGTATCGCAGTGTAGATCCACACGTAGTTTAAGTTTCATTCTATACAAACAATGGTAGCTCAGTGTAGGTCCACACGCAGTTTGAGTGTCATGTTATACAAACAATGGTAGCGCAGTGTAGATCCACACGTAGTTTAAGTTTCATTCTGTACAAACAATGGTAGGTCAGTGTAGGTAGGTCCACACGTAGTTTAAGTTTCATTCTATACAAACAATGGTAGCTCAGTGTAGGTCCACACGCAGTTTGAGTTTCATGTTATACAAACAATGGTAGCGCAGTATAGATCCACACGTAGTTTAAGTTTCATTCTATACACACAATGGTAGGGCAGTGTAGGTAGGTCCACACGTAGTTTGAGTTTCATGTTATGTAAACAATGATGGCGAAACTTCACTGGTGAATGTTCACTGACACGCACAATCTACGCGAAAGTTTAGCAATGGCCTACATGCTAACTCATTCATATTAATAATATTGAAGCCGCACGCATACACTGAGGCAGAGTCTTTAGATAGGATTTTAGATATTATTTAGAACTTAAATTGGATTTGTGTTATTCTTCTTAATGATCACCATTACAATTGTATTTTTGTGTGATATAGACTTCCATCTTTGAGGTCATAACTAACTGTATACATACATAAAGTTAGTATACACGGTTATAATAGCGTAAATGAGTCTCCATTGCCCTTCCATAGTAAAGTTAGAATGTTGACAACCTGTTAAAAACTCAAACCTGGTTAGAATTCCGGGAAACTTACTTTATCATGCAAATAAACATGTCTGCTATTAAACATCAACACGAAAATAGGGCTATTTTACCCCTTGCAATTTCTTACCGTGTCTACTTTCACTTCTAAAATTTATATCAAAATGTATATCAAAAACTGTCAAAAACATGATGAGCTCACTTTTCAAATATCAACAACATGTCCAGAATACAGTTACAGCCAAAAATTAACAGGAAATTGCACTAAAAAAGGTTTTAAAGAAAAAAAGTTTAGCTCTCTTTAATACAGAACTACTTTCGATTGCACCAGGCAAGCACATCCGGCTGATTTAATGGAATTAAACCTACAACACTGCTGGCAGAGCGGTGTGAGTCACACATAGATTTTACAACACTGGTGGCAGCGATGAGATTCAGACATATTTTTGTTTACAACAATAATCTTGATAAGCGGCCATTGTTAATGTAACATTTATTTCATTTTGTAGATATATCCTTATGTTTTCAATTAGGCGGTTGTGTTTTTGTTGAACTGTTCCAAATTTAGCTTTTAAGGGAATTAGTAGTAGCTCTACTCAGTATCCATATAGTGTTAACCCTGAACTCGCTACATATATATAATGAACTGTTTTTCTCTTGAATTAGGACCATTACATTTATGTGACAAAGGGGTATTTAGGAAAATGACTGATCAGCAACCGGCCATTGTATACCATTGTATACTGATCAGCCTGCGAGTTACTCGCAGGCTTTACTCGCAGGCTGATCTGGGTTTACAATGGACGCAAAGGCCATAATTATAGTCATGCTTAGCGGGTTAAGGGTTAACTTTCATATTCAAGCATGGAACGCTTGCTAATTACAGCTAATATGCTACATGACCGATTAGCTCAGGTATATATATATAAATTGAGGCCCGAGAAATGTTTTTTCTTTGAATAGCATCGTTATGTCAAGCTGTATCTAGGGTATAGCAGTATATAATACTTTGAACTTTACTTTCTATTTCTTTTATTGAAGTTTCACTGGTTTAAATGTGGCTGTCTTTCAACTTCACATATAATTGATCGAAACATTAAACTCATAGAAATAGATTGACAATAACACACATATATTACTTTGTAATATTAGTATAATAAGTTATTATTTATTAATATATATATTTTTATTATTTCAGTATCTCTAAGCCAAGTAAGTAAAAAGAAAACTTATGCTTATTCAGGCCTCACATGTATTTAAAAAAATGGCTACATAATTTTACTCTTATTATATTTGTTTTTATTTCCGGTTTACTAGTGTATAATAATGACAGATTAGAAAAGTAAACTAAAAGCAAACTATGCATTGCATTAGCCCCAGCAACATACTTGTTGGGATTGTAAAGACTTCGCAAAAGTGTCTGCACATTTTCATTTCATTTTAGGCGGGCATACCGGTTACACAGCCAGCAAATCAGGAGAAAACCGAAGAAACGGTAAGACTGACGGAGCCAGACAATACCATTTTCATATATTACATAACTGAATAATAATAATTAGAAAAATGAATGTATGAAACATTGAAATACACTCTGGTATTAATATAAGCTTATGAACATTATAATAAAATCAAACTTTTATTATTTTTGTAAAATCCATTGAAATACATACAAGTATTGCAACATTGTTTAGATAAATGTTTTAAATATTACTTTGTTAAAGCCTGACGAATCATTGGACATGTTTATTACAGGACAACTCGGCATGTACTGTATTAAAAGCGAAAGACGGTGCTGATGTTCAAGACAAGGACAGCACTAATTGTGAATGAATGTATGGATTGGAAATATCGATGAGTGTAGATAACGTGTTAAACAGTTCAATAAACATAAATGGATAAAGAGAGGATCCCACATAAATGAACAAACAATGCAAGACATGAAGAAACACACATCCAAAGATGGACCTTAATAGCCAAAGATAAAATACAGAGGAATGCGACTAAATCAACTAAACAATTAAACAAAAACAATTTTGTAAATTACGCATAAATCTTTCGTTAGTGTACATACTTTCTTGCATACCGGATTATAAGAATCTTTCATGGGTATCCGGTGAAGATAGGGAATTCCAACCCGAGGTATAAGTGTTTTTATCTGAACCGAATACCCATGATAGATACTTTTTCTTGCATATCAGAGACATTTTGTGAGTTGACGCCGCCAGCTACTAACGTTTTGCATGTTTTCCTGCATACCGGATGTTGGCGCGCGTGAATTTTATCTCGACCCTAGGGTGAGATGGAAATATCTAGCCCCGGTAAAACGACGGATATCCTTGTCCGGTATGCAAGACAATGTTATCCGCGTTTAACATGGGTGATGGAAAGCCTGATCTTGCACATGGGGAAAGATAAAAGTCACGCGCTGATATCAACAATGACAGTTGCATGACGTATTTGTGTAAATAAGCATGACAAACGTTAGTAGTTGGCGATGTCAATGCAAAACATGTAAGAAAGAGAATCAATCATGGGTGTCCGGTTCAGATAGGGAAATTCCAACCCTCGGTATAATTGTTTCAATCGGAACCTCGGCAGAGCCTCGGATCCGATTAAAACAATTATGCATCGTGTTGAAGTTCCCGATCTTCACCGGATTCTTATAATATCACTGAATAAATATAGGCTTAGCCGTAAACTACCACACACTTAACGCAGGCTGGCCATTTTATCGGACACTTATTTCGAGGGTTCAACGCAACACTGCTGTATCTGTTTTATTCATTTATATGCAGTTACAATAGTATTGCGTTGAACCATCAACTTGTATTTTAGTCAACTAATCTCCATGTAAACGAAAATATTATTGATTGTACAAGTTCACTACTTAGAGGTTAATATACGGCCATGGTGTGCCTTTTGTCGATAATGGCACACCTAGTGCCTTAATGGCCCGAGTCCCATTTTGTTTTGCGAGGTATATCACACGATACGTTCAGGCACCTTAAATATCCATCTTTATTTGCAATTTTACTTTATAAAATGCATGTTAGTAACGTTAATTTTTTGTTGGTATCGCATTATTTGTAGTGTGAACGCATTACAACCTCGTTACGTAGCTGACGTCATGTAAACAACAAAACGACGTCTTAATTTCTCTTACAAATTGCCGCCATATACAAGGTAAATTGACAACAGTAAACTTAAACTATCACGTCGTATTTGTGTTATGTGATTTGTTATGTAAATATAATCTTGCATTTTGTGACTGTGTACTGTTGACTTTAATCAACACGTTCATGCCGTTTGATAAAAATATAGGAATCTCGGCAGAACCTCGTATCCTATCAGTTTATCAAACTCGTTTGTTAAAATCAATAATACACTGTCACCGCTGCGGGTTCGAATCTCACTGGTAGTGGGAGCGCCAAGCCGCCGCGGAGGGATATTTACTTAAAAACGTCACGCGCAAAAAACGTAAACAAACAGCGTTTTGAGCAGATTTCAGGATGGCGGTCAAAATGACACCAGTGATGTAAACTGTATTCAACTGACAATGTACGATGATGTCACACATAAACAAATGCATCGATTCGTTTGTTACAGAATGAATTTTAAGTTTTTACGTGTTTTGTCGATTCTTTTTTATTAAAAATACGATTTCTAGGCTTTTACAAATTACCGATCGTTTCGAAAATTTATGTGAAATTTTAGCTTTTAATCAAATTGATAATTACAGTTTGTTCTTATAGCGAGAAAAAAGACGAAAGCATTAAAGTCAAGAAAAAGTCTTTCTCTACAGGCCTGTAAAATTTCATCAAAATTTGGAAAAAGTACTTTTTTCTACCCAAAAAAACGTTTCATGACCGTTGATAAAATTATACACAGAAAAGTGAGACTCCCTTCAACCGTGTGCTTCATACAAAAACCTTTCAGAATCATATTTTTATTACTACAATTAAAACATAATTTATACAAGCCATTTCCTTATAAAATAACCATCATTTTCATCGCCTACTTTTAAAAATAAATTTAGGTCTATGTTGTGTTATTGTGAAAATTATTTCAGTCAACAAACATGCGAAAGAGCAAAATGTCAGCTGTTTATCGATCGACTTCAATTTTTTTTTTTTATCTCGATTTGTATGAAGATTTTAACAGCGAGAAAAAAGACAAGAACATGAACGATGAGTTTAATCCTTCCTCTGGCAGTATGTGAATTTTCAAGAGAATTTGAAAAAAGTACCTTTTTCTACCCAAAAAAACGTTTGGTCACTGTTTTACGCAAGCGTTTCGAACGTTGTTTTTGTGTAGTTTTGTTACACGGCATGGAATACAGCATGCAATACATCGGTCAGCTCTGTGTGTGATAAATTCTGAAATTACCTGATATATTGTAGTGAACAGACAGTCGATAAGAGACAAAATATTTATGCTAACATGATATATTTTAAATTCGATTGTTATTGAAAATATTGCAAACAAATCAATACCGTGTTTCCCCGAAGACCACATTCCAACACAGAATTGTGACGTCACAATGCTTGTACTAGTATAATCACAGGGTGAAAAGGTGTACGCGGACAATTTTGTAATTGTCCGTCGAAAGGACGTGTTTTTATTTATTTATTTTGGTCGAAGAGCCTTTAAAAAAAGTATCATTGGCTATTATCCTTTCGATCCATCCACCCCCGCCCCACCCCCACCCAGCACATTTTTTTTAAATGGACAGAATTAATCTAAAATGCGAACTATGCTTTTACATGTATTTTAAAGGCCATTTGGATTGTCGACGCAAATATAATATGAACTAGGGCTTTATTGATTTGAACAGCGACCGCAGAGGGAAGTAAGATGAGTGAATAGTCCCATTAGACATGCCATCACCAGAGCTCCAGCTCCTTAGGTTCAACTCCTTTTCCACTGTGTAACCGAGGCCTCTTTTTTGAAAGTCTGTGAAATAGCATCTTTGAAACAATCTGTGTATTAAACCGTGCCAGCGCCTTTACATCTGAGATACCGAGAACACATGATTGTCAATCGACCACTTACATGTATGTGTACCCTGCTGCATCCCCTCCCCTCCCCTCCCCTCCTCCCAACCCCCTCACCGCCACCACTTACACAGTTTAACTCATCTTAGTGGGGCTCGGGCTCCCTCCCGCCCTCACTCCGTTTAACTTATCCTAGTTGGGTTCGGGGTCATGCTACCCGTATTATGTTTTTTTGTTACAATGCGCGTTCTGACATATATTTCAGAGTTATAAAACGGTAGATAAAGGTAAGTACACACATGTACCTGAAAATCCCCCCCGCCCCACACACACCCCACACCGCCAATACCTCCTCCATTGTTATTGCATTTTTGGACTTTTTATATTTTCGATTTCCGAGTTAGGCGTGGTTAGGCGTACGGTCGGGCGTACCGTCTTTTATGAAACTATATTAGTACCAATCAGTAAGGGATGGGCAGAACCCTGCAGTCTATAGGGTAGATAGGCTCGCGAGGGTAATAACCCTAAACTTAGTATCCTTTTGTAGAATTTTTTTTCTTCAATAAAATTCGGATTCGGCCGGGTTAGCGATGACCAAGACACTTTCCCTTAGCCTCGTCCGTGGATGGGGACGTAAACCGGGCGGTCCCGTGCATCGGTCTATCCTACGAGCACGTTAAAGAACCATAGGAATCTATTCGATAACAAGAGTAGGGCAGTTTCCCAGATTCCTGTGTATCCCTTCCTCTCTCTCTGGGGCGGCTCTAAATAACCTATACTGTGTTGATGAGCCGTTAAACAACATTCAATTCAATTAAAACGTATATTGTCTCGTGGTCTAGCTTGTGTGTCGTCTCAACATGGGATAAATAAGAGCTATTAACATTGTATATTTACTTATATATATTAGGCAAAAAAAAAAAATACCTGTGTTTCCGGTGGCCCGACCGACCCTGTTTTTAAGGGGCCGACCCTAAAACTTTTTATGAAAAAAAAATAATATTGTTCTGAACAATGATTTATCACAATATATCGAGGTAAACTGACATCACAGAGAAACTTTCAGCTGTATCATCAACTTGAATGGGGTTTATGATATAAATACATGTAGAATCTCACAATATCTTGCTCCGAAAAAAAAGGAAAAGAAAGAAAAGAAAATGCCTACCTACCGACCCTATTTTTTAGAGCATGCAATAGGAAACACACCTATTTTTTTGTTTGGCCTTACTATATTTAACTTATAAATCGGTTACTGTGCAGCTTCTTCTATTTTTTAATTTTCTAACGTACTTATAATTTTAAGATGGTCGCCAAAATGAGAAAAGCACGAAAAACAGCATCATATATTATAACATGTGCTTTTTTGTCAGCAAGGACATTTATCATTCCTGATTTATTTTAAATGGATTGGAGGCGGTCTGGAAGACTATAGGCGTCTGTCTATTCAAATACGTAATGCGTTTCATTTTCATATTCAATGTACATAATATTATGCTCTAACCACAATTTTGCCAAAATAAAATTCATAGTTATTGAACATGTCAATAGCATTGAATAATTGCTAAGGAAGAACGTTATACATATTTTCATAGAGTAAGACGAACATGTGTGTTTCATGAACATAGGTAATAGAGGATCTTACATGAGAGCTGACAGAGCTTAAAGTGATCCCTAAGCGTCTGCCATGTCCACTGGCACAGATATATATATTATAGGGAGGTCAAGTTTAGTTTAAATGTTGGATATACTCAGGTTTAATGAATTCATAAGTCATTCAACTGAAAAAGTGATCATTTGTTTAATAGGCATGTCAAACATATAATACATACTGGTAATGGCTGTGAGTGAAATGTATAAATTATTGGTGCAATATTATCAACAGTTTAGTAATATAATAATAACTATTAGCTTTGCACTATTCTAGTATTAATATTAATGATTGCAAAAATGTGAATTATGTAGAAAAACTAATGGAACGCTGCGAGTTGTTAGCTTTTCAGCAAATCAAGATTGCTGTGCGTCCCTTTAAGGTCCATAATTAATATGTTAATAAAACAAGTTACAACCCTATGCTGTGTTTTTTTTAAAGTTGTGTCACAGGTTTTGAACATAGTTCAGCATCAACATGTATTCTCCGTTATATGTACATGTAACAGTCAGTTCAATAAAACTGTGTACTTCAACGTCTCAAATGGAATGATGAGTGTTTTTTTATTGAGTATTAAATAAGCAAAACTACTTTTCACATCACTCTCATTGGCATGGATGACAGCGCTAAATGCATGTAGGAGGAAACCAGCAAGAAAAACATGAGTGTCAATTAGTGTTGAGAACAAGAACTGTAGATGTAGTTCAAGATAATCCATTCAATTTATTGTTCAATACTTGGATCCATTACAGTTGTATACCGTAACCTTGTGTTGTGAAAATGGCAGCATCTTGTCTGAAAAATAAAGAAAATGCAAACACTGAGTATTACAACTTAAATATCTGGTGTACATGAAATACTAAAACTTGATCACTTTTAATAATATACAAAATATGTATTTTATATAGAACCTATACAGGCCAAATAAAAAAAAAAATTAAACCTGTGTTTACATATCATTGTCAATAAAAGTGGGCCAGTATATTTATTTGGTATCAAATATTTACTTATCATTTTTTTACTCCATGAATTATATTTAGACCACAAGATCATTAAATAAAGAAGAATCTGACTGGCTGCAAGCTTAAACATATTAAAACAGATTATATTAATTTTTTACCTCAGAATAACTGATTATTATTTTATTCCCAATAAAAAGAGGAGTCAGCAGTGTATTAAGTATTAAGAGGGTCCCAAAGGGGTTTTGCGTGAAAACGTGATCGGGGTGTTTTTAAATACGTGACACGTGAAACAAATAATATTTTTGCGTGATTGCGTGAAAATTAGAATCCGTGTGATTTTGGTCTTGGTAAAACGTGATCGCGTGATATGGTGACGTGAAACGTGATTTTTTAGTCCTTTTCAGTCTTTTTAGTGTCCCTCCTCCTCCCCCGAGCCTCCCCGAGATGCCATAATGCTGTTGTCAATTTGAAAGCCTCAGAATACATCTGACGGCTCAAGTTTAGGTGTGATTGTGTGTGGTTTTGTTTTGTTGTTTTAACATTTAACGTGAACTGTGAAAGTTCTGCTATTTTCACGTGAAGACGTGATCCTTATTTTTATTTTACGTGATCACGTGAAGACACCCCCCCCCCCCCCCCCCCCCCCCCCCCCCCCCCCCCCTTTGGGACCCCCTATTAAGGGAGTTTGTCTGGTTTAATACAGTAAACACAGACCTGTATATTTAATTCGGTATTAGTCAATATAAAATTTACTGAAAAAGATTACCAAATGTTGTTGTTTTTTAATACTGAGAACGTATGTATTGTTTAAGATCCTTTTCATGCTTTAATACTGTCTCTCAGTTCCACCTTTCAAGGTAAGGTTTCCAGGTGTTTTAACTAGATTTATCTAATTATTATTAGATCTATTTTATTATTTTTTTTGGCATTGATGTGAAATGCTTATTATTACTGTTTCTCAGTCAGAACTGACTCCACAGACAAAAAAACATTAATGCTTTTTCTCAAATTCTGAGACACTGCTGCTTTTTGATTGGCAAATATTTCTGCCACAACTGGGGAAAAAACAGTCAAATTCTCAACTGGGAAAGAGGCCTTTTAGAGGTGTCTCTGTTACATAAGGTAAAAAAGCCCTGTTCATGGTACACAGATCACTTTAGCAGAGTCAGTCACATAAAATAGAACTGAGATGTAGTGTATATTTTGTTTTTAATTGAAAACCAAGTGTTGCAGTATTTAGCATTTCATTGAACACATTTTAAGTAGGGTTTGTAGAGAACATATTGGGGAGGGACGTAGAAGAGAGGGGAAGGGGGTTGGGGATAGTGGTGGGGGCAGCAGGACCTTTTTACCAGTTTTGGGGAAGGGGCCTTTTGCTCTTAATTGGGGGTGGAATACATAAATGGGGAATGAAATTTCCAAGCTAAGTTTAAAACGTGGGGAAGTCTGCATGCTTTTAAAAGAAATGAGAGTGGGGAATAGGCCTTTTACAGGCTTCTTCAAAGAAGGGTAAAAAGTCCATGGGGAGGGTATGCGTCAGCTGCCTGTGGGTAAATGTAGAGAAGGGGCTACGTTCGGAATTATGCCTGGTGTGCCTTTTGGCGACTCAGTGTGTTAAACGTGTATCTTGGACATTTTGCTATCCGGAAGGCAACGACACAGACAATAGTGCACTGTTACCATATAAATAACATGACCGTTGGCCACACGTGTTGACGTATGAATTACGTTGTATGTGTGTATATTACAATAAAATAATAAAGCGTTTATCTCCAGTTTCAGGTAAATCATCTACAGATCAAGCAAGCGGCTAAATGACTTTGCAACACTTTGATGATTTTAAATGAACATTTACTTTTTGGAGGGAATCATCGAAATGTTGCAACTATATCGAATGTATCAATAATAATAATAATAATAATAATAAAGACTTTATTTAACGAGAGAACTCATTTGAAACTAGTCAATCTTCCATGAGGCCTCAAGAACGAATCCATTACGTCATAGTTGCTAATTTAAATATAGTGGTACCCTAAATTCATACATGGAAACCTTCAAGATACATTCGAGACATTATTCGATATTCGTGAATCCATAGTAGTTACGTCATGGTTACTGATATGTCAAAAGGCATTTGTAGCAAAATCAATATTATTTTAAAAGTTAGGCAATGTCAGCAGATTATAGCCGATTATTCTATCCACTAGTGTATTATATTTAAATGAAAGCACTAAAATAGCCTTCATTTGGTTCGACCAAATCGAATGAGTACAACTGAGTAACTTGTTTTAGCCAATGGAAAAATTGGTTGCATGAGCTACACGCTTTACATATCCTATTAGAGGGATTATATTAATTTCCTCATTTGCATTGCTTTGAGACCCCTATTTGTTGCATACCGGACAAGGATATCCGTCATTTTACCGGGGCTAGACGTTTTCATCTCACCCTAGGATCGAGATAAAATTCCCGCCCCCATGAACGATTCATATACTCGTTAACATTGAATCATAAAATTTCCTAATGCTACAACATTATTGTAATGCGTTTTCCAAGCATTGCACATACACATGTATGCAACCCGAGCTCGAACATTCACAACCTGAACTGACTCATCAATTTTATTGGCCATTTTATTTATCCCTGCACAAGATAATTAATCCACATTGCTTAGTACTGGTTCTACCAAGGAAGCCTACGATAGCGATTAATATAACTTGCAAGAATGTAAAAGAAAACTGTTTAAATAAATTAAATTAAATTGAATTAAATCAATTTTATTCAGTTATGTAAAACCTCTTGTGTAAATTATAAACAGCACACAGCTGTGTTCAACAGTGTGAAGAAATACATGTTAACATCAATAAGAATTAAGTATCATGCTATTGTTTTTATTTATTTCATCAGCACATCATTTTAAAACATAAACTTTGGCTAGTTAATACATATTCTTGAACATATGAAGAATCGCCTTGCGTACAACGTATTACGTAATAACTCATAATAAGAATCGCCTTACGTACAACGTATTACGTAATTACTCATAATAAGAACATTTCACCAGAGCGTGTTACTCATCTTCTACTTGTTCAGGAGCATTCGGAATATAAGTATTAGTTTAACATTTAAGGGTGATAGGGAGAGAATATAAACACCTGTTAAATTCACAGTTAATCTAGTACAGCTACCAATTGCTTACTCGCGACACATCTTAGTTTCGTTATAAGGTATGCGGGAAGTTAATCACGTTTGTAGTCCTTCCTGTTTTAGTCAAAAACAGTCCGCATGTTATATATAGACGCGAAATATTTAAAAAGACACGATATAGTTACTATTTTAAGTAAGATGGTATTCCTTCGATCACATATTAAGGCCAATTATATAGATATAAGTTAAAAATAAATATCCCAAATTGGAGAATTTCTGTGGGGGTGAAGACGTGGAAGATGTGGGTATGATGCTGAATATATAACCTTTTAATGCTTTCCAACTAAACATGCTAAATATAGAACAGATCATTTTATATAGTTCCCAGAGACAAACTGCAGACTACCACTTTGCAAACAGTCTTAAATTGTATATATATTGTATAAGGTATTGCACAAGCTGTAATGTACCTATGTTGTAATATGTAAGGGAAATAATTCCTTTACGCCTTTATCGATTTCGCTACTTGTCAAAGTAGTCGCAGATATTATCAAAACAAACCTTCAATTAATATTTGAATAAATTCCGAAACCATTTAAAATAAACGCGTAAAGCAGAATACGCTAACGGATGTTATCATTTATGTTAATATTATTGATTATTGCAAGTTGGCAACAAAATAAATCACTCGGTATAGCCTTTCAGAAAGCCATAGCATGTGCGGATCCAGAGTTTGAGTTTTGGGTGTCCGGGGAATCTACTGAAAATGTTTCCTATATAGCATTTAACGATATCTCGTCCATGTTTCTATAAGTTGAGTCTTTATATCTAAAGATAAACAATCAAGAGCACCACCAACAATCCCACCCCTCACAGGAACACGCACTAAAACCCAACAATTTGCAAATAATAATATCCACTCTTGTATATAATGCATTTGATTGATTCTGCCACCTCAACACATTTGTTGTGCGTTTGGGTAGGTATGGGTAGCACTAGCATATGCCTATAGCTTCTTATTATTTTATTATTCAATTATATTTATTTTAGATGTATATCAATGGCAATTTTTATATTTTACATTGAAAGTCACAAGCGCTTGCATAAATGTATTACCAGTCTACGAAAAGAAACTTTTAAATCAGCAGAATACTGAACACGGAACGCTTGGAAGCAACACACACAAACAATTGAACATAGTTACTCAGTGTTACTAAGTAATACATGGAGTAATACATGGTGTAACAACCCTCACGTCCTCTAGCACCGACATAAGCGATATTGTAATTTTAATCCACACATAATAGGCTTGATCATCCCAAAGATTAGTACGTAATAAACTAATGATATGTAGTCTGTGATTGTCTACAACCGACATACAACACTAAACAAACGCTTACGTAATGGCCAAGACATGCTGAACTGGTGATCGTTTCGAAGCAACACGCACAGTAATGAGAGAAACGTAGGAGACTCTGTTTATTCCGGAAACCCATCCTTGGAAACTTCTCGATACATTATCTTGCCATTGATTAGCACGATTAGGTCCAGTTCCTTCGACTTGTCTATAATCGTTCTTGTCGTGGCCTTAATGGTTTATTCTCTTGTTGCTCTGAGTACCTTGAATACCTTCATTGTGGCTTTCTAGGCTATTGATTTTTTGTATTATATTTACTCGAGCATATTTGTGTTTTACTTAAATTGCCTATTGATGCTGCCTTGTTGGTTAGAGATTAGATCATGGCGGGGTTTCTTTATTTACACTGTCCTGTTTTAATGAGATGACAGTAGGGTAAGTGTGAGGTTTGGTGCACCTAGAACCGGTTTAAACACCCCAGTGGCCTTTGTTGTCACTGACCGTTCAAAGGCGGTAGCTCTATTGTCAACCCTTTTGTGTTTGTGATGTCGTTGGCGATTTTTAGTACTTTTGCCTTCTCGTTTGTCTGTTTGCGTGTTTGTTTTTGTGTTTTATGGTTGACTGTCGTCCTTGAATGCTGCTTTTCCTGTCCGATATTTGTATCTTTCTTGAACTTTCAATCTCATCATACTTCTCACATACACGTGGTATCCAGAGCCTGTTCGAGTTGTTTGTCGCTGAGCAACATTAACCAAATAAATGTACATCTTGAAAAAAGACAAAAAGTTACTGTACATCTGGGAAAAACAAGTTGCACTTGCATCATCTGAAAAAGTAAACATTCACACTCTTAAACAACAAATGTCCAGATGTGAAATTCAAAATCAAAAACACTTAATCATTCGTCAATCACAAAGTTAGGGAAAACACCACATTCTGAATGTATTAAGGTTGGCTACAATCGCCCTGGAACGTTCAGTGTCCAAACCAATCCCTGATAGTTTTAGCAATTTTCCCGCACGATTAACAGCAAAAGTCACTTCCATTTAAGTTAATTACAACGAATATTGACAGCGAGAAGGGTATATCTGGCAGACTGTGTTTTAAATAGAGTGTAGAATGCGTGTTGTTTTATTTTTTATTTACTTTTTACACACTTTTAACTGAGCTGATCGACGGCATTCAACACGGAGTTTATCGATAATCTCTTAAAATCACAGTTGCTGTTTCCGATAGCCAATTTTCTTCACTTTAACCGTTTTTGAATGTGGATACTTTCCATTTAATACTGGATATAATATCCAAATATGCCACATACATCTAGGAAGATCAAAGTGCGCGGCTGTATCGGAAATAACATCAAATGATTTTACAAAAGAGAGAATGTGTCATAAAACGATGATGTGAATGTTCATTGTTAAACATGTAGAAGGTGAAGGTAACCGATCATACCTCCAGCATTACCCACTATTTTTGGAAGGGAATTTATTGCCATACGTTTCCAACATATCTTAACAAAACATATTATACGCATGCCATTTTGGTGAAATATGACGGTATATTATTTGAAATAGAACGACTGACAGATAAGGTTTTGTGCAAAAAATATGCTTTTTGATATTAACGAACAAAATGCTCGTACACGTTTGAACATTCAGCTCATATGGAATTACATAATTTAGTTAGATACTGGGACCATACGCCGCTGGACATCGGGGTGGGTGTGGGGTGGTTGGGGTGGGTGTAATAATTATAAAGGTCGCTAAGTTCCCCGTCATATGCATGTCATCTTCGGGATGGTTAAAATTGTGCACTATTGAGTTTATGAATATTGAGTTCTGCTCAACGCGGGGCTAGGTGGCGTGAGCAGAAACAAGCATATTTCACTACCGTTCACGATCAGTCTCAATCAAACCGAGACTGCAATATTTCGTATGTATCGTGTTCGGCCGTTGCCAGAGTCAACTCGCATACTCTTTAACAGTCATAAAAAACAATCATCCTAGCATACACTGTCAACATTTCAGCGCGCAAAATGCATTTCTTAAACAGAGTTGTGATTTTTAAACGAGACAAGGGTAAAACAAATGCAGCGAAATGCAGCAGTTGTATACTACTTGAAGCAGTTGATCAAGATTTTTTCGCCATCAAATACAATTGCAATTGTAAAGCTTATATTTACCCCATGTCGGGTATGACTGTATTTTCAGCGTAACTAAGAACGAACATATATTGTAAATATTTCTGAACACATACATTCTCTTTCAAGTTTTCACATATTGATATTTTCCCTAAAAAAAATACCATTTCTACATTTCTGCGTAGATCACTATATGATACTGCGTTTTCTGTTATAAATAGGTCACCGGTTATTAAGTAACAAGTAACGCAATCAACGTCATAGGATCGAGTGCACATTGTATTACATTATACAAATTACAAACTGCGAACAATACACATAATTACTGCATTCTGACTGGTTAGTCATTCTTAAAAGTGTCCTGTTATTTCTCAATAACACTACAGTGAAAGCCCAAAATTTATTTGAACGGCGAAAGGGGTCCGGGGTATGCTCGGGCTTCCAAACATTATATCAGGAAAAAAATGTCAACGGTTCCGGCTTCCGAGCTTCTACATGTACCTGGCTACCCGCCAGAGATTCTTATCTGTTTCTTCCTAGTCACGATATCATAACGAAACGTTAGTCGTTACACATATGACGTTTCTCTTTAAATCGTTCACCGTTAAGCATAATAGCCTACTCAGTGGACTAGCATTTAAAACAGATTAATATACTCAGTAAAGGTAAACACTAGCTTGATATTACAATCGTAACGCTATTGATGATTATGTGTATGTCATGTTATTTTTAAAAGCTGAATCAATAAAGAACAGACAACATTTTAAATCTTTTTGCTGCACTCTGTCGTGTTTGGGTTGGAACCTTTGGGGATAAAGAGCATATCAGAGACAAGGTTTTTGGCCGGGGTCTGCAGTGCCTAAAAGCACCTACGCCACTAGAAACATACTTCTTTTAGGAAACATAAATATCTAGGCCTATACATTTGGGCGGAGTCGATTTCAAATTTGAAAATATGTGATTTGACTGATCGGTTTAAATGAAATTAATTTCGTTTAGAGCTGACTGGGGCATATGAAATACATGATCGGTCAGCAAAGATTATCATTGATATATAAGTTTGTAATATAAGGATTGTTTTTCATTTATTGCGATGTTATCGAAGTATAACACGTCAATGATTGATCACAAATTTCGCTGCGTTACGGGGTTTAATACAATTTGTGACTCATCATTGACGTGTTATACTTAGATAACATAGCAAAAAAAGAAAAACAATCCTTAATCCTTACACAATAATCGTAATTATTATCGTCAATGACAATATTTTGGTGCTTTCTGTACATTTGCTGTTTATATGAAACATATACTGAAAGGAAAAAGAAACGCAGGGTGCGTATTTCCGCTATATATTGTATGTTTAATATGCTACTGCTAATCCAATGGTACAGGGCCACATTAGGCCTGTCCTTTTAGAAAGAAGGTTTAAAAGCACTGAACACACCAATGGTTAATCCTTTAAAGTTTCATTATCGTCAGAATGCGCATTTGGCTCAAGCAGGTGAGCAAACTTAGGCTTTAAATGTTGCATTCACTTAACATTAAATACAGTACTGAACTGGCTCAATTTTTCAAAGAGGAACTTCAGCATTTATGAATTTCTTGTTACAACGTGTACTGTCATTAAAACGTCTACAACATCACAGTTGTTTCCTTTCTCTAACTAACTGCACTTTTTTTTTTTACAAAACATCTTGGGATTTCCTTGGAATATATATGGAATTAAGTGTGCAGTATATGCAATATATAGCAGAAATACGCACCCTGCGTTTCTTTTTCCTTTCAGTACTATATAATAGTTTTATGCAAATCTGGTTTTCCTTGGTGTCCCATTTAGGGACATATAAACATTAATAATCATTGTATCTGCAAAAATAATCGGTTTTGTACAAAAAACTATAAAGAAATAAGCATTACTTTATGCTGTCGCTTACATAGTAATTTTAAACTTATTCGTATCGTACTTACGGTATATGTTAACTTCTGTCATCAATCAGCAACACACATTTGCGAATTTGTTTCTTACAAAACATTCATTTCAAGTCTTATGTGTGAGGTTTGGTGCACTCTAGAACCTGGTTTAAACCCCAGTGGCCTTTTTTGCCACTGACCGTTCCAAGGCGGTAGCCCTATTGACAACCCTTGTGTGTTTGTGATGTCTTATTTTGCCTTTTATTGATATTTGCATCGCCTTTTCGAAGAAAAAAAGAGACATAGTTGTTGCTTTTCCGGCGGTGGCGGCGAAGGCGTCAACATTCAAGTTTTGCGTTTAGGTTATTGTCTCACAAACTGTACGCACTAGACCTTTCAAACTTTGCTTATAGTTGTATCTTGGGTGGTACATCACAACGTGACAAAGCAAATGAGGAAGTGACCTTGCATGCCATCTTCGGGATGGTTAAAATTGTGTAATATTGTTTTTAGGAATATTGAGTTCTGCTCAACCCGGGGCTAGAGGGCGTGAGCGGTAGCTAGCATATTTCACTACCGCTCATGAAGACCGCTCATGAACAGTCTCTTTTTTTTTACCTCCAAGCAAACGGCAGATAACTTAATAGTTTTTACGTTCAACTTTTTCTCGCAAACTGTATTCACTACACCTTTCAAACTTTGAAAATAGTTGTATCTGGAGTGGTACATTACAACGTGACAAAGCAATATGGATGTGACATTGACCCTCTAGGCAAGGAGCAGATAACCTTATACATGTTACCTTCAACTTTTATGTTAAGTTCAATGTTTCACACATTGTATGAACTGAGACCTATCAGACTTTGCTTATAGTTGTATCTTGAGTGGTACATTGCAACGTGACAAAGCAAAATAGGATGTGACCTTGACCCTGCAAGCAAGGCAAGGGGTAGATAACCTTATAATGTTTACCTTCAACTTTTGAATTTAGGTTACATTTTCACAAATTGTTTGCACGGAGACCTTTCAAACTTTGCATATAATTGTATCTTGAGTGGTACATTGCAACGTGACAAAGCAAATGTGGATGTGACATTGACCCTCCAAGCAAGGGGCAGATAACTTAGATGATTTTTACCTTCAACATTTGCGTTAAGGTCACTTTCTCGCAAACTGTATGTACTACATCTTTCAAACGTTGTTTATATTTGTATCGTGGGTGGTACATCGCAACGTGAAAAAGCAAATGTGGATGTGACCTTAACCCTCCAAGGAAAGGGCAGATAACTTTATAATTTGTACCTTCAACTTTTACGTTTCTGTCACTTTTACACAAATTGTATGCACTAAGACCTTTCAAACGTTGCTTGTAGTTGTGTCTTGAGTGGTACATTGCAACGTGACAAAGCAAATGTGAATGTGACCTTGACCCTCCAAGCAAGGGGCAGATAACTTAATAATTGTTACCTTCAAAATTTGCGTTGAGGTCACCTTCTCACAAGCTTTATGCATTAGACCTTTCATACTTCGCTTATAGTTGTTTCTTGGGTAGTCCATCACAGTGTGTCAAAAACCAAATGTGGATGTGACTTTCACCATCCAAGCAAAGGGCAGATACCTTTAATTGTTACATTTACATCATTTTCTCATGAACTATAATTATGCATTAGATGCTTTTAACCTAGTTTATAGCTTAATATTTGGAAGACAAAAAATATTCTATTTTGTTTTGACATTGTTGTGTATTGATCTTGACCTTTACAAGCTGTCATTTAAACAACATTTAGCTTTTATTTTTAAGTCCGCCTCCGTTAGGCGAGACATATGAATCCATGGATTTCTTGTTATATTTAGTTGTTCTTTGTTTCTGTGGGCGTTTGTGGTTGACTGTTGTCCTTGAATGCTACCAAAATCCCTTGACATAGTTTCCAACGTTTTGATGTGTAGAAGACCAGATGCCATGGATACGACCGAGGAAGCGAGTATTTAGAGAGCGCAATTGGTATTGTTAAATTTAAAATAGTATTTCAATCTACCATATATCAAAGAAAAGTAGTTTCTTCAAAGTCCATATTTCTAACAAATCTAAATAATCTTAGTTCTAATTGCCAAAACTGAGACAAGCGGACCATAATGCGAGCTATATGTCTTGCGTATATACTGCCCTGGACTTCTGATCTGGCTTTCCTTATACTCTCGATCCTGTTTACACATGGTTCCTACGTTATTGCCTATATATATTGTCGTCGTTCAATCTTCCATGACATAAACTATGCAGTTTAGTTTTGATCACATCGAAAATGCAATCGTAATTCAGCGACATAAGGTTACAGCTGGCACCAACATCAGCAACACCGGTCATTAGATAGGGTTGCTGGTCAGGCTACTCCAGTATTATGAAATACTGACCGCTAGTAACGTGCCCGTTGTTGATAAACTTCATATTAGGTATTATTGATATCATATCATTTATGTAACTGACCAGCTTAATTGCATTCTCGTGTCACAGTGGGATTCACCACTCATGGTACAGACATCGGGACATTGTAGACTACAGTAAATATGGTTCTGTCACGTGCTCGATAAAAGGATAGCAGGCGTTATTTAATTTATGCATATCGACAATGCTTAGGTTCTGTGAAGGCTGTGTGAGGGTAAACGTAATTTAGTACTAAATACATTATTTATTATTTTGTATATAACACAGCCATATTCGGTTATGTTTCATAATTATTATTATTTTTTTTTTTACATGTCTGTATAAGCGTGTTAATGCGCTATCTAGTGTACGCTAGAGCTCGATTTTTGAATAAAGAATCGGCCCAGAGAGAAGGGAATGATCTACAAAAAAAATAAAAAGAATACTTTTCCAATTTCGTACCCCAAAAAGGTAGAAAGAAATATATATAGTCCAATTCTATATTCTATAACTTTATTTCTACATGCTACCAACTATAATGGTGAAATAATATTTACAACAGTTTACTAATAATGATGATGTCTCTCTCACATAACTACTGATCTCTTGTTGTATCTAGCAAGTCCAGGTAAAAAGCCAGGAAAAAGCCCCGAAAAAGCCACGAACAAAGAAAACCCTCCCTTTTTATAAGGTCCCTTCCAAATAAGGGGTTAGCATGGTCGTAAATATTAGCATGCTAACTCATCAATCTTATAGCATCTACAAATATGGAATGCTAACACATAAATCACGTAGCATTAGCATTAGCCTGGTTCATAGAGCATCTCCCAAATAAGGGATGCTAACCCATAAATTATGATCATTAGCATTAGCCTGATTTAGCCCTGTAGAGAGATACACATCTAGATTTATGGTGCTAACCGAAGACAGACATAATGTCCTCAGTAACCAGGCTTGAAAACTGGTACCTGTATAAAATTACAACAATACTTTACACATTATTGGTAAATAGGCTTGGTCTTAAAATAAAATCCAGATTGGCGCCAATCCCTAAGGTACACTTAGAACGGCCAATGACTTTACGATTACATATATCTTAAAGGGCCATGCAGTAATCGTGACGTATATATCAGGCATTAAAAGAAAGAGTTTTGTTTTAACATGTTTAAATTGCTTTTAAATTATTAACGTTTTTGTTTTGGATTTTTTTTTAAAGTTTCGTCCTTTTAAACATGTTAAAATATAATATTGGCACAATATAATCAACAATTAGTAATATGCAAAAATGATTTGCTTTGACCTATTCAAATAGCGTCGTTAATAATGTTTTACAGATGTACACGTTATGTAAAAATACTGACGGGATACTGGGAGTTTTTTTAAAAAGTCAAGATTGCTGTGTGTCCCTTTAAGTAAAAAGTGTAAAACTCCAGTATTGTATTGGTGCGACAGCGACCTTCGATAAAGTATTGGCGGCATTTTTTGTAATATAGAGACGTCAAGCTGTGGCTTCTTCATATATAAAACAAATTTTATAATAATTGCGAATTTGAAGTGGTATACGATAGCTGTGTATTAACAATGATATTGATCTTCTCGTAAACTTTATATACCTCAGCCTGTATATACATGAGATTATTATATCCATATATGAGATACATAATTATTCGGTACATTAATAATAAATGATAGGATGAACGCTCGCGACGTGAACTTATTTGTTCTTATTGCGTATGTGATGTATACATATAGCAATAAAATACGAAGTGTTCCTAGCGCAATATATATAATAACATTGATGGGGAAATTGTCAAACAACCAGTGCTATTGCGAATTCATCTCCCAAGCGCTTTCAACTTAAAAAAAACACTACATAACATTTTGCAAAAAGAACAATAAGATGGAAGAGAAAAACACAATGATCTACGAAAAAAATAAAAACTGAGTAAAGTACAATCGTGTGCTTAACTTGTCAATATATGTTTCCTAGAGCGTAATATAATGTATATGGGGGCAAGCTTTAGTGTGTCTACCCAGTCTTCTAGAGTGTATTATAATTGGAGCAAGCATATTATCTGTGGATGCAAGCTTTATTATGTCTACCAAGTCTCCTAGAGTGTATTATAATTGGAGCAAGCATATTATCTGTGGATGCAAGCTTTATTATGTCTACCAAGTCTCCTTGAGTGTATTATAATTGGAGCAAGCATATTATCTGTGGATGCAAGCTATATTATGTCTACCCAGTCTCCTAGAGTGTATTATAATTGGAGCAAGCATATTATCTGTGGATGCAAGCTATATTGTGTCTACCCAGTCTCCTAGAGTGTATTATAATTGGAGCAAGCATATTATCTGTGGATGCAAGCTTTATTATGTCTACCAAGTCTCCTAGAGTGTATTATAATTGGAGCAAGCATATTATCTGTGGATGCAAGCTTTATTATGTCTACCCAGTCTCCTAGAGTGTATTATAATTGGAGCAAACATATTATCTATGGGTGCTAGCTTTATTGTGTCTACCCAGTCTCCTAGAGTGTATTATAATTGGAGCAAGCATATTATCTGTGGATGCAAGCTTTATTATGTCTACCCAGTCCCCTAGAGTGTATTATAATTGGAGCAAGCATATTATCTGTGGATGCAAGCTTTATTGTGTCTACCCAGTCTCCTAGAGTGTATTATAATTGGAGCAAGCATATCATCTATGGATGCAAGCTTTATTATGTCTAACCAGTTTCCTAGAGTGTATTATAATTGGAGCAAGCATATTATCTGTGGATGCAAGCTTTATTGTGTCTAACCAGTCTCCTAGAGTGTATTATAATTGGAGCAAGCATATTATCTGTGGATGCAAGCTTTATTATTTCTACCAAGTCTCCTAGAGAGTATTATAATTGGAGCAAGCATATTATCTGTGGATGCAAGCTTTATTATGTCTACCCAGTCTCCTAGAGTGTATTATAATTGGAGCAAGCATATTATCTGTGGATGCAAGCTATATTGTGTCTACCCAGTCTCCTAGAGTGTATTATAATTGTAGCAAGCATATTATCTGTGGATGCAAGCTTTATTATGTCTACCCAGTCTCCTAGAGTGTATTATAATTGTAGCAAGCATATTATCTGTGAATGCAAGCTATATTGTGTCTACCCAGTCTCCTAGAGTGTATTATATTTGGAGCAAGCATAATATCTGTGGATGCAAGCTTTATTGTGTCTACCCAGTCTCCTAAAGTGTATTATAATTGGAGCAAGCATATTATCTGTGGATGCCAGCTATATTGTGTCTACCCAGTCTCCTAGAGTGTATTATAATTGGAGCAAGGATATTATCTGTGGATGCAAGCTTTATTGTGTCTACCCAGTCTCCTAGAGTGTATTATAATTGGAGCAAGCATAATATCTGTGGATGCAAGCTTTATTGTGTCTACCCAGTCTCCTAGAATGTATTATAATTGGAGCAAGCATATTATCTGTGGATGCAAGCTATATTGTGTCTACCCAGTCTCCTAGAGTGTATTATAATTGTAGCAAGCATATTATCTGTGGATGCAAGCTTTATTGTGTCTACCCAGTATCCTAGAGTGTATTATAATTGGAGCAAGCATATTATCTGTGGATGCAAGCTTTATTATGTCTACCCAGTCTCCTAGAGTGTATTATAATTGTAGCAAGCATATTATCTGTGGATGCAAGCTTTATTGTGTCTACCCAGTCTCCTAGAGTGTATTATAATTGGAGCAAGCATATTATCTGTGGATGCAAGCTATATTGTGTCTACCCAGTCTCCTAGAGTGTATTATAATTGGAGCAAGCATATTATCTGTGGATGCAAGCTTTATTATGTCTACCCAGTCTCCTAGAGTGTATTATAATTGGAGCAAGCATATTATCTGTGGATGCAAGCTATATTGTGTCTACCCAGTCTCCCAGACTGTATTATAATTGGAGCTAGCATATTATCTGTGGATGCAAGCTTTATTATGTCTACCCAGTCTCCTAGAGTGTATTATAATTGGAGCAAGCATATTATCTGTGGATGCAAGCTATATTGTGTCTACCCAGTCTCCTAGAGTGTATTATAATTGGAGCAAGCATATTATCTGTGGATGCAAGCTTTATTGTGTCTACCCAGTCTCCTAGAGTGTATTATAATTGGAGCAAGCATATTATCTGTGGATGCAAGCTTTATTATGTCTACCCAGTCTCCTTGAGTGTATTATAATTGGAGCAAGCATATTATCTGTGGATGCAAGCTATATTGTGTCTACCCAGTCTCCTAGAGAGTATTATAATTGGAGCAAGCATATTATCTGTGGATGCAAGCTTTATTATGTCTACCCAGTCTCCTAGAGTGTATTATACTTGGAGCAAGCATACTATCTGTGGATGCAAGCTATATTGTGTCTACCCAGTCTCCTAGAGTGTATTATAATTTGAGCAAGCATACTATCTGTGGATGCAAGCTATATTGTGTCTACCCAGTCTCCTAGAGTGTATTATAATTGGAGCAAGCATATTATCTGTGGATGCAAGCTTTATTATGTCTACCCAGTCTCCTAGAGTGTATTATAATTGGAGCAAGCATATTATCTGTGGATGCAAGCTATATTGTGTCTACCCAGTCTCCTAGAGTGTATTATAATTGGAGCAAGCATATTATCTGTGGATGCAAGCTATATTGTGTCTACCCAGTCTCCTAGAGTGTATTATAATTGGAGCAAGCATATTATCTGTGGATGCAAGCTTTATTGTGTCTAACCAGTCTCCTAGAGTGTATTATAATTGGAGCAAGCATATTATCTGTGGATGCAAGCTTTATTATGTCTACCAAGTCTCATAGAGTATATTATAATTGGAGCAAGCATATTATCTGTGGATGCAAGCTTTATTATGTCTACCCAGTCTCCTAGAGTGTATTATAATTGGAGCAAGCATATTATCTGTGGATGCAAGCTATATTGTGTCTACCCAGTCTCCTAGAGTGTATTATAATTGGAGCAAGCATATTATCTGTGGATGCAAGCTTTATTATGTCTACCCAGTCTCCTAGAGTGTATTATAATTGGAGCAAGCATATTATCTGTGGATGCAAGCTATATTGTGTCTACCCAGTCTCCCAGACTGTATTATAATTGGAGCTAGCATATTATCTGTGGATGCAAGCTTTATTATGTCTACCCAGTCTCCTAGAGTGTATTATAATTGGAGCAAGCATATTATCTGTGGATGCAAGCTATATTGTGTCTACCCAGTCTCCTAGAGTGTATTATAATTGGAGCAAGCATATTATCTGTGGATGCAAGCTTTATTGTGTCTACCCAGTCTCCTAGAGTGTATTATAATTGGAGCAAGAATATTATCTGTGGATGCAAGCTTTATTATGTCTACCCAGTCTCCTTGAGTGTATTATAATTGGAGCAAGCATATTATCTGTGGATGCAAGCTATATTGTGTCTACCCAGTCTCCTAGAGAGTATTATAATTGGAG
Organism: Cyrtodaria siliqua; assembly: GCA_037043455.1. NCBI lineage: Eukaryota > Metazoa > Mollusca > Bivalvia > Adapedonta > Hiatellidae > Cyrtodaria > Cyrtodaria siliqua. The sequence continues at coordinate 37,790 of JAWPHD010010032.1, forward strand.
CAAGCATATTATCTGTGGATGCAAGCTTTATTATGTCTACCCAGTCTCCTAGAGTGTATTATACTTGGAGCAAGCATACTATCTGTGGATGCAAGCTATATTGTGTCTACCCAGTCTCCTAGAGTGTATTATAATTGGAGCAAGCATACTATCTGTGGATGCAAGCTATATTGTGTCTACCCAGTCTCCTAGAGTGTATTATAATTGGAGCAAGCATATTATCTGTGGATGCAAGCTTTATTATGTCTACCCAGTCTCCTAGAGTGTATTATAATTGGAGCAAGCATACTATCTGTGGATGCAAGCTATATTGTGTCTACCCAGTCTCCTAGAGTGTATTATAATTGGAGCAAGCATATTATCTGTGGATGCAAGCTATATTGTGTCTACCCAGTCTCCTAGAGTGTATTATAATTGGAGCAAGCATATTATCTGTGGATGCAAGCTTTATTGTGTCTAACCAGTCTCCTAGAGTGTATTATAATTGGAGCAAGCATATTATCTGTGGATGCAAGCTTTATTATGTCTACCAAGTCTCATAGAGTATATTATAATTGGAGCAAGCATATTATCTGTGGATGCAAGCTTTATTATGTCTACCCAGTCTCCTAGAGTGTATTATAATTGGAGCAAGCATATTATCTGTGGATGCAAGCTATATTGTGTCTACCCAGTCTCCTAGAGTGTATTATAATTGGAGCTAGCATATTATCTGTGGATGCAAGCTTTATTGTGTCTACCCAGTCTCCTAGAGTGTATTATAATTGGAGCAAGCATATTATTTGTGGATGCAAGCTATATTGTGTCTACCCAGTCTCCTAGAGTGTATTATAATTGGAGCAAGCATATTATCTGTGGATGCAAGCTTTATTGTGTCTACCCAGTCTCCTAGAGTGTATTATAATTGGAGCAAGCATATTATCTGTGGATGCAAGCTATATTGTGTCTACCCAGTCTCCCAGACTGTATTATAATTGGAGCTAGCATATTATATGTAGATGCAAACTTTATTATGTCTACCCAGTCTCCTAGAGTGTATTATAATTGGAGCAAGCATATTATCTGTGGATGCAAGCTATATTGTGTCTACCCAGTCTCCTAGAGTGTATTATAATTGGAGCAAGCATATTATATGTGGATGCAAGCTTTATTGTGTCTACCCAGTCTCCTAGAGTGTATTATAATTGGAGCAAGCATATTATCTGTGGATGCAAGCTTTATTATGTCTACCCAGTCTCCTTGAGTGTATTATAATTGGAGCAAGCATATTATCTGTGGATGCAAGCTATATTGTGTCTACCCAGTCTCCTAGAGTGTATTATAATTGGAGCAAGCATATTATCTGTGGATGCAAGCTTTATTATGTCTACCCAGTCTCCTAGAGTGTATTATAATTGGAGCAAGCATACTATCTGTGGATGCAAGCTATATTGTGTCTACCCAGTCTCCTAGAGTGTATTATAATTGGAGCAAGCATACTATCTGTGGATGCAAGCTATATTGTGTCTACCCAGTCTCCTAGAGTGTATTATAATTGGAGCAAGCATATTATCTGTGGATGCAAGCTTTATTATGTCTACCCAGTCTCCTAGAGTGTATTATAATTGGAGCAAGCATACTATCTATGGATGCAAGCTATATTGTGTCTACCCAGTCTCCTAGAGTGTATTATAATTGGAGCAAGCATATTATCTGTGGATGCAAGCTATATTGTGTCTACCCAGTCTCCTAGAGTGTATTATAATTGGAGCAAGCATATTATCTGTGGATGCAAGCTTTATTGTGTCTACCCAGTCTCCTAGAGTGTATTATAATTGGAGCAAGCATATTATCTGTGGATGCAAGCTTTATTATGTCTACCCAGTCTCCTAGAGTGTATTATAATTGGAGCAAGCACATTATCTGTGGATGCAAGCTATATTGTGTCTACCCAGTCTCCTAGAGTGTATTATAATTGGAGCAAGCATATTATCTGTGGATGCAAGCTTTATTATGTCAACCCAGTCTCCTAGAGTGTATTATAATTGGAGCAAGCATACTATCTGTGGATGCAAGCTATATTGTGTCTACCCAGTCTCCTAGGGTGTATTATAATTGGAGCAAGCATACTATTTGTGGATGCAAGCTATATTGTGTCTACACAGTCTCCTAGAGTGTATTATAATTGTAACAAGCATACTATCTGTTGATGCAAGCTTTATTGTGTCTACCCAGTCTCCTAGAGTGTATTATAATTGGAGCAAGCATATTATCTGCGGATGCAAGCTTTATTATGTCTACCCAGTCCCCTAGAGTGTATTATAATTGGAGCAAGCATACTATCTGTGGATGCAAGCTATATTGTGTCTACCCAGTCTCCTAGAGTGTATTATAATTGGAGCAAGCATACTATCTGTGGGTGCAAGCTATATTGTGTCTACCCAGTCTCCTAGAGTGTATTATAATTGGAGCAAGCATACTATCTGTGGATGAAAGCTTTATTGTGTCTACCCAGTCTCCTAGAGTGTATTATAATTGGAGCAAGCATAATATCTATGGGTGCAAGCTTTATTGTCGAAATGGTGCGTCAGTATAAGTAGGAATAATTGTTAACGAAAGTGAGCTGAGAAAATGGTTTACTGAATAAAGAATGTGCTTTCCGTGCAACTCAACCGATCTTACTTTGATTGCGATTTTTTAAATAATACAACATCAATGGTCATTTTACATTGAATTACTTAAGAACATATGTGAAAGTATAATTAGGCAAAGTATCAAGACGATACAAAGAAAATCTGAAAATTACAGAAAAAGTACACAGTCATACAATTATCGAATATATTAATGGTGAACGTTTCTTTTGCGTAAGAGCATAGGTGTTTGTGAAACATTCCTATATAAGCTTTTACAATCATGCTATACTATTTCAGCTCGTTTTAACATCATATTTTAGTAAAGAACAATTAACATTTATTTAACACTGTGCGATTGACGTAAAAGTAGGTTGTGGATAAAAACAACAACAACAACAAAAAACACATTATATTAAATTCTAAACAATATAATTAACATACGTTTTTGCCACTCACTGACCGGAATAAATATCGATAACTTCAAGATGTTTATAGACAACTTCAAAAATATAGAAAGAACAACTGATAACATTACAACGTTCGAGGAAGAGTTCAAAAATGAAACACAATACAGCGGAGGATTTGATAACTTCACAGTGTCGAAAGTTTTCAGTAGCAGTAATGCGAACCTGCCAAAAACGATTCAATGTATATTAATATGCTTCGGGTACATTAGCAATGGTAATGCTATTAAGGTCTTTCCACTAGGAACCAGTACCGCTTAGTGATTTCCCTTGTGAGTCGTATCTTAAATAGTCACAAAACTTCAAAGTAATAATCATGATAATATGACCCTATCAGCGAATAGCATTTGTTTAAGTAGTAGTGTACTGATAAGCTATAGACTTGTATTGACCTGACTTCGTATTTCTACTTACCATTCTTACTGAATGTACAGAGTTATACACAGAGATAAGTTTACAGGTGACTGGTTTTCCATTAATGAGGTGACCCCATCCTAATATTGATTCTCACTGTTTATACCTTACCACACCACGGGGAAAAAACAGTTGGCAGCGACTGATACAGTCGGTAGTGTCCAGAACACAATGTATGATAAAGGTAAGTATTTTAAGTACTTTGCTCCCTTGTGATGACCACAAACTCAACAACGGCTGAAGGGAATATTGATAACGTTACACTTACACCAGATACGTTTCACTACGACCAGAGGCAGTATCGTGTCATTATAGGGAACATTGTCCTTTTAACAGTAGTAGTCGCATGTATAGGTAACTCTTCGTCCATCGCTGTTTTGACACGAAATCATCATCGCACATCTTCGACATCTATTTACCTTTTGGCTCGTGCAACTTCAGATAATTTGATTTAAATATGTTGCGCGTTCAACTTCTACATGCCACTGGTTTGGAAAATAAGTCCCATCAACCTCGGTCATGCATCGTGTAAACTTATTATACTGTTCACATATGGCTCTATTACAACTTCGGCATGGGTACTTATTGCTGTGACTACCGAGCGAGTTATCAGCGTTATATTTCCCCACAAGGTTAAAACCACGTGCACAGCAAAGGTGGCAAAAATAGTAGTGGCTGCCATTTGGATTCTATTTTATGGTGTACATTTACATGTTGTCTTTGGTTTTGTATATACAGAGGAAGTGGGTAGCAACGGCGAGCATTGTCGTGTAATCTCTGAGGGCTACATATATTTCTTTACAAAAGCTAACACCTGGCTAGTGTTCACATTGGTGTTCGCGGTTCCCTATCTCGTTATCGTCTTCGGGAACGTTCTAATTGTTGTTCAGTTGACGAGAAAGGCCATGCAAAGAAGAACACTTACTTTGACAACATCTAAGAAGAAAGGTTGTAACGTCTCGCTGACTGTAACTCTGGTATGTGTTAATATACTATTCCTTGTAACTACGTTACCACTGCCGATGGTTGACCTGTTGATACCGAATGACCATCAGTACAGTCGATGGATGTTGAATATGAATCTGAGTGCTATAAGATACTCCAATGCAGCTTTTAACTTTTTCTTGTACTTTTTTTGCGGCTCGAAATTACGAGCGGATTTGAAAGCAAATTTATGTTGGTGTCGCAATACTACGCCTAATGTATAGATACATGCACTTTTGATATTACATCGTAGGACAGTTTAATGCACAAATGTAAGTTAGGAAAGTGTTAAACAAAGGTGCAATAATTAAAAACATGGTAAATGTGACGGACCAGTCATGTGTATTACTGAATTTACTAAAAATGAATATGCGAAACGCAGCATGCTCTTTATTTAGAAATATATCGAATTCAAGTTATTGCCTCAAAATATGGCTTTCTAGATATATTATCCCACTACAGAAAAGGTTAGTTTCAATGATATTGAAAATTAATAATGCTCGTGTACAGTAATGAATTTTATAATGTATTGTAATACAACTATTCGTCTCAGTATATTAAATATGTAACAGTTTTCTGCAGTACATTTTAGTGACCTGAGAACACGTGTCTATTGGTTGACCCTGTACACTGACGAAACACATAACCGTTAGTAGATCTAAAAGTAAAAGCGATTTATTATCGTGAACTATTTCCGTATTTTAAGAGTGCATGTATTACATCACTATTTGTCGTGTTATTTTGAATTAAAGAACATATTTTTGTTTGTAATTGTTAAACTCCAAGAATGTGATCCGAATACACCATAGTGTAAAATGATATTATTCAGTGGTACAACATTACAGAGTACTCAAATGACAAAATGTCGGGACCAATAAGATTTATTTCGTAGTAGTTTCGAATAATATGTTTTGATTAACAGTGTATGGTTTAGAAATGCTGCCTTATATAAGGATCGAACCATAAAGCTTCGTATAACCGACTGCGACAAACGGCGCAGTTGGTTTGTTGGAGTATTATATAACAAATGACAAGATCTTCAATCTGATTGGTTCCGACAATTTGGCATGTGAGCGATCTATTATCAACATATATTAATAAGCAAAAGCAATTTGCTTGAACTGTTGATCTCATTATTAATACCGATTTTCATGTAAGTATATATGTTTTGCAGACAAACTAAAGAGAAGTCGGGAGTTTTAAACAAATCAAGCTTTCCTAAGGACAATATTATGAAATAAATTTAGATTTATACCAATACTGAGGCCAAAATTCCGTATGCATCAAAGTGGGCATTTCAACTGTCATGTGAGTAAAGTACCATAAGTACCTTCACTGAGGAAGTTCTAAAGGTTAACAATTACTGATGCAATGGAGGATTCGACACAATGTGATGAGTTGGCATTGCCAAGTGCGTTGAAAAAATATGTTTCGAGATTCTGCAACTGATGTCTTTCAAAATAATTGATAGAACAGATTTTCATGTTTTCAGTGTTTTGTGTTTCGATTACAATTAGTTTCGCCTGCTGCTGCAAATCTGAAGAAATAAATAATGTACGTGTGATGTATGCTATCGGGTATATAAGGCGAGATATAGGTACACTAGTTTCAATACATGGTTCGTTTCAAACCAAAAATGAGTGACACCGAAGAAGATGTATACAAGCAGGAAAATGAGGCAGAGATACGGCAACTGAATAAATCGGTTACCGTATACCTTATTTTCGATGATAATCGAAGCTGTTCAAACGGAGTGGTCGAAGAAGATGAGAGAATTGCTTAATGTTAGCAAAAAGACCCACAGAAAGATCAACAACAGCTATCGTAATTTTCACCTGTACGACGGAGGCGTGGGAACATTAAACGTACTACACTGCCAAGACGGGAAAATATTGCGATGTGTCTGGCGTGTACCGACACACATGAGGAAACGTGTGCGGAAATGGTTGACGAGTTGTCTGTTAGACACAACGACGGGTTTGTATGGTAACATTTTAGGAACATTGGAATTAGATCCAAATCCTGATATGATTCTACAATCTGATTCCTGGAGTTTCTCCTTCACTTTCTAGATTTTTGATCAACTTGCACTTATCGCAACGAATGGGTTGCACCACTTTTTCTGAATGTTCGTATTCGGGTGCACTTGATAACTGTTTTTTCACATGTTCGAGAGAGACTGTTTTTCACATGTTCGAGAGAGACTGTTTTTATTAGATTTTGATGTTCACATTCTGGCTGATTATGTTTTCAAATAAAAGTATCCCTCTTGGGTAAATTGCATTGTCTAAGGTAGTTTAAGGTTGAGCTGTCATCTTGGTTTTATATTAAAGTTTTTGCGCACTTAGTTACTGGCGCCAAGGTTTCTCCGTCACTTTCTAGATGTTTGATCACTCACACTTTTTGCAAAGAATTGGTTTAACAACTTTTTTGCTTTTGTTCGACGCTTCACTGAGGCATGCATGCCAAGCTCATTCTTCTTCTATTACAGCAAAATACTCGGCGCATTCGAGGAAGGCCGGGTCTCCACAATATTTCGCACTTTCCTGACTTTGTCATAATCCTTACGAGTTTAATGATTTTGTAGATTTTGTTGTCAAACTGTTGCTTGTTTGTGAACAGTTTCGAAACAGACAAGTTATTTGCTTTTGTCTAGACAATCAGATGGCGTATCATTTGGTACATTCCATTAACAAACTCATCTGGATTGTCGAAAATGAACTGAACCTGTCCTGTATTGCTCTGATTGGTTATTACAAATAAAGAGAGATGTTTTCTGGCACGTTCGCGGGCTTTTGTAGAAACATGCCCAAAACAATAATTCTGTTGTTGGCTTTCGAACGGTAAACTTCTTATAATGTCGACTGTCTTGATGCTCAAGTTTCTTAGATTCCAATGATCGGGAAGGATAAAATAACGCAGCATCTTATCAACAACATTGACAACGTGATTGAATGCGATGGGTGCAAAGACAGCGTACCTCACTCCGGCTTAACAGATTATATTCTATGCACGAATGGGAAGTGTATATTTGGAACGTTCAGAATGTTAGTTTCACCATATAATGGAGATAACATATAAGGGAGATAACTACTATTGGCTAGTTTCAAAGGTATTGTACAGCCAGTCAGTAGTTACTGAATACCGGCGTGTAGTGTATCGATTAATACAGAGCACAGTCAGTTGAGATGATTATGCCTGCAGTTGAGTTGAAAATACTGAGGAGTCAAGTGAATCTGTTCATGGTTTAATCATTGATTGACCCAAATTTAAATCTAGCTTAAATTGTGTTTGTATGGTTTGATACATCATTTTCAACACATGTAATGTTATATATGATTGTCAACTTCTTTTGTGGTGGAGGCAGACCACCCCCTTTTTTGGGTAGAAACAGTACTGTACACCTCCCGCCTAAGTCGATCTCTCAGTGTAATTCGAACCAGAAGCGGTGAGAGGCGAAGGTTTACAAGCAACGTCGTTAACCATTCGGCCACGGAGACACTAATTGTGTATTGTAACTAATTGAGAGTCACTGGACTCAAGATTATTGAGGCTGACTGGGAGTCTTTATGACTCGGATTCAATGATTGGGAGTTTTTATGATTCGGGGTAAAGAAACTGATGTTTAAATGATTATATTTGAATATGTGATGAGTACCTACACACAGATTTTAGTATTGCAATCCTTATTATGTTTTATCTATATAGTAGAAGAAGAAGTAGCAGAACAGTCTAATACACGTATTTGTTAATATACATTTATTTGTCCAATGACCAGGTATTCGCTGATGGAAGAGAAAAAATACCGGAAGGTCTGGAAGACAAGGTAATCCTTCTCCCAGAATTACTGAAGGACTCTTAGGCTACCATTACAGCTAAGAGCTGTCATCTTAGATGTAACCATTACAAACAGTGGGCCTGAGGTCATGGAATCGGCAGTAGGGACATTTTGCCCGCCAAGATTCAACAAATTATATATTTTGCAATTTAAGTGAATATTTAGAGATATAGCACGGTTCTGTATGCATTCTCTGAGATCAGTAGGTGCAACCACAGTTGCAAATAATGATATCCCACGATCACATTTCAAAAAGGAATAAAAGGCTGAGTGAAAAGGCTAAGTATGGTTAGGTTAAAGTTTCGTTTACAGAAAGACTCAAAGTGTCTTGAAGTCTTGGTTGATGATTTAGTAATTGTAAGATACAGTTTGACAATTTGTGTTGAAGATGTTGAGCATTATTTGTGTAGATGTGTAATTTTTAGAAATAAAAGACGGCAATTGTTTTTAGACAATCTTATATTCCATCCCTTAAGTCCTCGCAAACTTTTATACGGCATCGACCAACTAAAGGATGAGGAAAATCATATTCTAATTACTCTAGTTCAAAACTATATTAAAAACACTAAACGATTCCAAAATCCTTACTTGTGTCGAAATACCGTTGTATTTGTCTAGATCAACTGTCGCTATGTTTCTATCAGCCTGAACGGGGATATGGGGTTTTATTTCGGTGGAGATTGCGTGGGGGTAACATGGCAAGGCAGAGTTTAAATTGTTGGATGCTTTTCCCCGTTTGTTTTTATCAAGTTCATATTTAAATGTACTGTTGCAATTTCAAATCGATAATCAAGTACACTTTTTCAGCCACAATGCTGATGGTGGGTGGTGGGTGGGGCGGGGTGTGTGGTGGTAACCCTCTGCATGTGACAGTGTGTTTGTGAGATTGCAGTGGTTGTATTCTACCCCGGCAACCACACGGGGGTTATTATGTTTGAAGGTCTTGTGTGTTGTTGCATGCAAGTAGTATAACACGATTGGTAGTATTATCTATTTGTGATGTATACAGTTATGATATAAACATGTTGTATGACGATGTATACATCAACGAGAGTATCCTTCTATACTATATATTGGTTTGCTTGTCTGTTTGTATGTATAGGATAGAAGAGAAATCTTCACCATTAAGAAACCGAAAGGGAGGGAGTGTAGCGACCGACTGCGGTTTCTTAATATTGAAGATTTCTCTTCATAGTCTCTATCCGGCTTAGTGTTTGCCATAGATGTATTGATAGTCTCTATATAGGTCACGCTATAATCTGTGAAGAGCGCTGGTAGTAAATTCTTTATGAATAAATGCTGCTAGTATTTGAGGAGGAATCATTTTGTGAACCCCAGGATTAATATTTGGGTAGATTTTTGTGGATTTGGGTAGATTTGGGTGGATTTGCGTAGATTTGTGTATATTTGGGTATTTCGTGCCACCCCACTGGGATGACTATCACTGGTTACTACCAGGAAAAAATAAACACAATTCGGGAATTTCCGCTAAATAATTTATATACTGCTCACTTAATTCCACGTAATATTCCAGAGATATCTCAAGACGTTTTGGTAAAATAATGGTATCAGCTAGTTAGAGAAGGACACAACTGTGATGTTGCAGACTTTTTAATCACAGTACTCTTTGTAACACGAAATTCATAAATGTTGAAGCTCCGCTTTGAAAATTTGAGCCATTTCAGTACTGTAATTTAATGTAAATAGATCACAAAATTTTACATTCTAACTTTACTGACCTGCTTGAGCGTATTCTATCAAGAATGAAACTTTAAAGGGATACCATTTGGTGTGTTATGTGTTGTTTTAGACTTTGTTTCCATAAGGAAAGATCTGCTGTAGCCATGTACTATTTGATTAACATATTTTACATACAATATATACTCAGTTGCAAAAGAAAGTGGACACTGAGTTTTGTTTAGATTTAATTGTATAAAGTTATTTTAGAATGAAATTGACACATTCCAAAATGAATATGCCATGTTTCGTACCAACGATTTTATCATTCCATTGCCAATATCATGTTGTCATTTGTTTTTCAATAGGTCGAACCATTAAGGGACTGTCGCTTGATAAAGAGGATAGAGTGTAAAGTAAAGTTTTCAAAGTGTCCAGTTTCTTTTGCAACTGAGTATACATAGAATACATAGCGGAAATTTCAGTGTTGCGTTTCATTTTTCCTTTAGTATATATTCATCGATACTTCCTGTATCGGTATATGCATGCATGTTTAAGGTGTACCGGAAGTAAAACAGATCCAATTGAGTCCTGTGCAATATTTCCCAAGCTTTCTAGTTTGCCGTTTTTTCAAAATGAAGTTCAAACTAAGATTCACTTATATGTTCTTAGTGATTTGACATTTCTCTCTAGAACACTGCTGAGAAAAGTAGGATCATGTGGCATATAAGCAAATAAAATTCTGATCTTTGTTGATACCGTGAACGAACTGCATTCATTCAGCACCTCTTACGTGTATTCTACTTTCACTTTTAAAACTTTCAAGTTGAAAAATAAAATCATCATGCAACCATGCAAATGGTTCTTAGCTCTCACAAACAAGTCAATAAAGTCATTTCAGCCAGAAGTACTCAAAAGTGTCTTTCATCACAAACAAAGTAAGGGATTATATAGCCTATCGACTTCACCAGGCATGAATACCATAGTTATTTACTTCCTGTATGCCTTATGTGAGAATGCTCTAGGCACATTTTCCATATTTTATCTCGATGTAAATGGAGGATGAGCCTGGCATTTTCATTTCTGTTAGGCGTGTCTTTATTTGTAACTTCATGTTCACCATCTCATGTCGAAATCGGGTATTTAAGCTAGAAAATATAACGCAGGACATTATTTATTGTATAGACATAGACCAGTGCACATCATACCTGTACGCAGGTAACATTATGATTTACAGAAGAAGAAGAAAAAACCTCTTTCGGGACTGGAACACACGACCTTCTGATTTCAAGTCAAGTACTCTATCCTCTGAACTATAACGCTTCTTGAAAAAATGATGAGGCAAAATAACAACATATTTGAACGCAACTCAAGATGAATCCATAAAAATATAGTCCATCTTGTCGGACGTGTAGATTAACATTGTCTGGTGTAAAACTATATGTTATCAATATGAAACTAATATTCCGACTAAAAACAATTATATTTCGACTTGTTATTTCGAGATTGATGAGTTTGTGTGTGCGCTAGTTATTACGTAATCTAGTGTCAATAATGATAAACCATGCCGTGGTCTAGTGGTTAAACGTATGGCCATCAAAACTTAAAAGCGCAAAGGCAGTGGTTCAAATCCCGTTCTGGGCAAGTATTTCCCTTTCCTAGGAATTATTATGTCAACACATTTGAGGAGTGTGGTTGCATTAAATTATGACAGAAAAAAACACGAAATTAAATCATTATTACTGTCCTGGTAAAAAAGAATACTCACACCCTTTGGAAAAGTCACTGTTATAAAAAGCTTAGCTTTACCAAAGTTAAATCATTTAATTTCATCATTACCTAATCCACCTGAAGACCAGGTCACACTGTTGCAAAATATGTGTTTTAATTTCCTCTGGAATAATCACCCAGACAAAAAAAAGAGATCTGTTGTAACTCAGGATTATGATTGTGGTGGACTTAGAATGATCAATATTAAACAGTTCATATATTCCCTGAAATTAACGTGGATAAGAAGACTTTTGATTCGGATAAAAAATGTATGGAAATCCATAAACATATGTACCCATTCACCATCAATATGCTATTTTTCGGTAACGAATATGTAAGAAATAACTTGCAAAAAATATGCAATCCCTTCTGGAAGGATGTTTACACAAGTCTTAACATCCTATTGGATGTTAAAAACCTATTGTTATGGAAAGAGTTCTTAAAACAACCGTTATGGTACAATAATAACATTAATATTGGAAGATCAAGTGTTTTTTTTTATAAAAGATGGTATGATAAAGGTATTTTTTATTTATTAATGATATAATGGATAACAATGGTAATCTTTTCTCTTTTACCCTATTTATCGAAAGTAAGCTGTACATTTACATGTTTTATATTATGAAGGAATGACTGCAGCAATAAGGGGCTATCTTCAGAAAGAAACTTTTGCTCATCTTGCTATTAAATTAGAAAATCCAATTTGCCCATCAATAGTGTCCCTAATAACAAGCGCACCGAAAGGCTGTCGTCCCATTTATGATATACTTATTAAATCAAATGTACATCCAACATCTATAGCCAAATGGGGACAATATGGTATAAATATAGACAGAGATTGGAATGACTTATTTAAAATACCTTTTAAATGTACAAAAGATACTCGATTACAATGGTTTCAAGAAAAAATAAACCACAGAATTACTGCTACAAACATCCTTATGACAAAAATGAAGATAAAAAACGATAACTCCTGTAGCTTTTGCACTGAGTCTCCAGAAACCATTACACATTTATTTTGGGAATGTAAATATACCAAAACTTTTTGGAATATTTTTAAGATTACTTGCAATGATAATAATATAATAATTCAACCGGAATGGACTACAAAAGATATAATTTTTGGGTCTAGTGAATATGACAATGTTCTAAATAAACTAATTTTACATGCAAACTATTTCATATATAAATGTAAGTTAGAAGAAAGATTACCATTGTTCGGAAATTTCAAACCACAAATTAAATATATATATCAAACTGAACAAATAAACGCAATTAAAAGTTTTACATTTGATAAATTCGAAAAACCTTGGTTAACTTATAAATCCCTACTTAATAATTAGTTTTGTTTTAAATTTTAAGTTACACTGTGCAACACATCTATCTTGTTTCATCTATCTTTTTGTCTTTTTTGACAAAAGGAAAATCCCAAGAAATGTGTAATAACTGTTAAATTATGTTCCCCGCTGTTCCCACTGAATATGGAAGAGTCACACCTCCATAGAAATATCTTGTATTTTCTTTATATATTTAGTGGATAACACCATTTTTCTTTCACAGTCAACTGTTGAAAAACTCAGCAGAGATGGAATGTGGATCTTGTATAAAAACTATTACACTCATAGTTGATTATGTTAGTATTGTATCTATCTACGTTAAACAATTCTTTATACCAAATATATATGCTGGGTTTTGAAAACAACACAAATATTTCTTTACAATTATCAATGAAGGCGTATTAAAGTAACAAAATAAATATTTTGAAAATTTTGTAAATATCAAGATTTAAAGGGACACACAGCAATCTGGTGTATTTGTAAATATAATTTTTTTGTGAAAGACCCGCAGATTGCAGAGAGCCCCTTTTATCAAAATTTTATTTCAAATCTTCTTTTGATTATTGTAAAGAAATATAAAAAAAAAACTCCATTTATATAGTTTCTAATCAAGATATGCATTTTTTTTTCTTCTAAATATTTTGAAAACTGTTTATATATAATAAATATTATGCATATTACATCTATATCTGTACTGTTTGTTGAGGGGTGGCCCACCCCGACCCTCACAGACCTATTACGGGGTGAATAAATGGATAACCATTAATTTGGTGATCGAAAAAAAAAAAAAGTATTTCCTTTTCACATATATTCTAAAGCCGTATATTTATCGATGTTACCTGTACGAAGGCTAAATAAACTGTGATATTTTATGCATGGATTTTTGCCTTATATACCGGCTATTGGGGTGTATGCCGTTTTAAAACTACTTCACACGTGACTCATTTATATTCATGAGTTATTACCAGTTAAGATAGAGACTCTTTATTTAACAACTGTTCAGGCCCATTGCAACACATGAAGTGTCGACAAAACAGCACAATTACACAACAAACCCGTTTACCTGTGCAGGTGTTAACGTCATATACTAATGTATATTTGCCGATTAAACGTAATACTAAAATACCCGAGATGGAATATGCGTAAAATGAATTATCAGATGGTGACCTAATTCGACACTCCAGGTTCGGATTTGGCCTGGCTGGTTACATCCGTTTATATTGTGTCTATAAGGTTTGGATTCTCAAAATATGTCAGTTGCAAACGAAAGTGGACACTTTGACAATTTTTACTTTACACGCTATCCCCTTTATCAAGCGACAGTCCCTTAATGATTCGACCAATTGGACAACGTGATATTGGCAATGGCATGATAAAACTTTGGTACCAAACTTGGCAGATTCATTTTGGAATTTGGCAATTTTTTTTTTTTTTTATACAATTAGAACTTAATTAAACACAGTGTCCACTTTCTTTTGCAACTGAGTATATTTACCTCGTCGTCAGTAGGTTTACAAACGGTGTACATGTTATGTAAATTTTGGCTAGTGTGGTCGGGATAGCTACTTTAAAAAAGTAATTTTTAATAATTTAGTGTGCCATTTTTGGTTTATATCACATTATTGATTAATTTGTGACAGTTTTGAACCATTGTCATGTTAACATTGCACGTTTTTAATTGTGTCTTTGGAAATGAGTGTATGAATACAATAGTTTGGCAACTCAGTGTTTATGTTTTAAAATGGCTCATTCATTCATCAGGCAATTTCTTTCTGAGAAGATACATGACAGCCTCTTTTCTGTAGGTTTTAAGGCAGCAAAAGAACCATTTGTCATGACCATGTAAGTTATTCTTATTTAAAAAGGGTCTAGATATGAATGACAAAACTGCATTTTCATTTCATGATATACAGAACACAATGTAAAAATCAACTTCAGTGAGGAACAGTACGGCCTTGTCTCCCCAGATAACACTCTGCAAACAACATGGTTAGTCTAGACATCTGCGACGCTTGCTTGTTTTCAAGACAAACGTCTAGAACAGTTCTTCTAAAAAACGTTTGAAGTGTGCCGATACAGCTGCACCTTCTATCGAAGATATACAAAACTGCAGAAAGACACTAAATTAATAAATAAACACAGAGGGAAACTTCATAATTATATCGACACTCTAAATGTGGATGGTCAAAATACTATGATACAAAAATAATAATTACATACACGTGTTTGCGGTTTCATTATTGGTTCCGCACATACGGTCAAGACGTTTGTATTTACAATCAAGCGTCGAAGATGATCAATACTAATCTCTCATTTCAACTGAACCTCATTCGGGGAGTGAATTTGATCAGTTTAAGGAATTGTAATATAGTGTGAAATTTGATTAGCCGACGTCGTGATCAATTTACAAGAACATGCCTGTAGCCCGTAGCCAGACCTGAAATTGACCGAGGCAAATCCTTTCCTAGAGGGGCCTGAGGACATGTACTTCGGGAAAACTGGCGATTTCTACGTGTGATTTCCTGTATTTTAGCGCATTCAGTTGTACTTAAGACAAATATATTCAAAGAAATATAAAAAGATCGGACAGGGAAAGTTGCATTCAAGGAGGACAGTCAACCACAAAACACAGAAACAAACACGCAAAACAGACAAACAAGAAGGCAAAACCAATACCAATTGCAACAACATGACAAACACAAAAGGGTTGACAATAGGGCTACCGCCTTGGAACGGTCAGCGGCAAAGTAGGCCACTGGGAATTTAAACCGGTTCTAGGGTGCACCAAACCTCACACTTACCCTACTGTCATCCCATTAAAACAGGACAGTGTAAATAAAGAAATCCCCGCCATGATCTAATCTCTAACCAACAAGGCAGCACCAATAGGCAATATAAGTAAAACACAAGTATGCTTGTGTAAATATAATGCATAAAAACAATTTCCTAGAAAGCCACAATGAAGGTACTCAATGACTTGGCAGAAGCCAAAGCAGTAAGAGAGTAAATCATTAAGGGCACGACAAGACAGATCATAGACAAACATCAAACGCCACCGTCCCAGTGGGCTTTAGGTTAGCGCCACCAAAGGTCCACAGTCTGTCCGGTCATCGTACAATTACAGAGGAAAGCATAGTGGCGAACTGTAAAAGGGTCCACCGCTAAGCATGCAGTACGTTGCAAAATGATAGGGTCATAACCTCTTTTGATAAACTTTTTAACAAGTTTAACAAAGATAGTATGAAAGTGATCATGACCAAGAATATTACGAAGTTTATAAATCACATCACCATAGAAGTCAGAATGTGATAGTCAAGTCTATTTTAGCGATTTTATTTTATATTTCATTAGAATGCCTTCTTCAATGATTGGTACCTTCTCAAAATTATATTGCCTCGGTGTGCGTCAGCGTAGTTGTGGGCCTCAGGAGTATATACAAGAAACTTCAGCATATGTGTTACATTTTTTTATTTCATGATTCGTAGGCAATAGCTAGGTACACACGACAATGCTGATGTATAATTTATCCTAAAAGTTATTTGTGCAAACTTGCATTACGGTACCAACTGGTTTAGAAAACGTTGAAGATTAAATTTACAGAAAACATTTAAAACACAATTTAACTGAAATACAACATAGTATAAAATACGTTTCAGACAGAACAATGCATGTTATCTATATAGGCAAACCCCAATTAGAAATGTTGTATCACTTACAAGACCATCTATATGACATTGTGCATGTTGACGCTCTCTCGACTTTCCTGCTGAAATCGGGGTAGGGCTGCCATCGAAAGCGCTAAGATTTTGAAAGAAAGTGACACAAACTGTTCAGAACAGAACTAATAGTTTACTGCAATATTAAAGTTACCTTTATACAATGGCGATGGTACGGATCGAACGATTATACGATAACAATGATTTGATGTTACTGACAGTGATGCTGGTGCGTCATTTCGTCGTTTGCATTCGTAACTTCATACCATCGTAAATTCTCTTTTTCTGAGTAAGGGTGTACAGGAATGAAATGCCTTTCATGGTAGTTTTGAAGGGCTTATGAAAAAAGTGGGTCGGAGAGCACGGATCCCGTGGGGTTACTTGATAATTGAGTTTCCCAGTGATGAATTACCTCTCTTTATGTTATATTAATTATCTAACACTCGCAATTTGCGCGACAAGTTCTTTTAGTGGGGAATGCAAACGAAAACTATTAGATGGGTGGGTGGGGAATACATGCTCTGTTTGGAGGGAGGGAGCTAAGGAAGAGTGTTCCATAGCTGCATCGTACTATGGAGTAATCGCCATCGTAATTTTTCATCATCGACAACAATGAAACGATGTTGCATTATTGAAGAAAAAGAACATCGTTTACTGTGAATTATCGTTTAATATATCACGGTTTGGAGTTCAATTGTAAACAATAATTTCACGAGCCCGAAAGGCGAGTGAAATTATTGTTTACAACTGAACGACAAACCGTGATATATTATAGTTAATTCACCGTAAACGATGTT
The DNA here is from genome assembly GCA_037043455.1 of Cyrtodaria siliqua. Lineage (NCBI taxonomy): Eukaryota > Metazoa > Mollusca > Bivalvia > Adapedonta > Hiatellidae > Cyrtodaria > Cyrtodaria siliqua. Next base: position 55,399 of record JAWPHD010010032.1, read on the forward strand.
CTATTTCTATTCTAATACCCCTAAAACGCACACATCTGAAATATTTCGCATAGCTTTGCTTACTCTCCAAACGGTGCATACGTTACAATGCGAAATGCGCAATGCGCAATGCTTATTCTCCTAACGTTGCAAAAAGTACAGTGATATATCGTTCAATATAACGCACACTATGTCTTTGATGTCCAGACAATCACGCCTTTGGTCCATGATTGACACGAAACCCTCGCTAGATGACGTCAATCAAGTCACATATACGATGACGTGTCCCAGACGTGTTTTAAAGGGACACATGCGGCAATGTGGATTTTTTTTAAAAACCAGCGGCGTCCCGTTAGTTTTTCTCCAAAAATTGCATTTGCTCAATCATTAATGTTAATTATAGGAATTGTATTAAGACATTTTTTTGCATATTATTAAATTTTGATAGCATTGCACAAATAATGTATAACAACTTATAGTACAATAAGACAAAATAGTGAATACTTAAAATTTAGTGGAGTGCCGAACTCCACTCTCGGCGGCCATCTTGAATGACTGGCGTTGGAGAAAAACACAAATCTGAGAGGGACTATCCCAAATATCATGGTGATTAAGTTTCATCAAAATCCTTCAAGCGATTTCAGAGAAAATGTCATTTTCAACCTTTTATTATATAACTCTATGTAAACTTTGGGTCGCCGTGGTGGCCATTTTGATTATTCGACGATAACGAAAATAATAAGCTTGATAGAAACCAACCGAAGGAACATATAGATGATATTTCACAAGAATGGAATAAGTGGTTTCGGAGATGTCGCTTGAAATTTCCTTAAATTTGACCTAATTTTAGCCATGGTGACCATTTTGGATGACTGCCGGCCGCGGAACACATAAATCTGAGGGGGACTATCCTAAAGATCATTGCAATGAAGTTTCATCAAAACGCGGTTTAAAAGAAGATTTATATTTTAGCCTTTTCCTATACAATAGGGTGTAAACTTTGAGTCGCCGTGGCGGCCATTTTGAATATTCGACAATAACGAAAAACTCAAACTTGATAGAGGCCAACCCAAGCAACATAATTGTGTTTTTTCACAATAATAGAATAAGTGTTTTCGGAGGAGATGTCGTTTGAAATTTCCTTAAAGTTGACATAGTTTTATCCATGGTGGCCATCTTGGATGACTGGCGGCCAAGAAAAACACAAATCTGGGAGGGGCCCTCCCAAGTAATATTGTGATGAAGTTTCATTAAAATCCTTCAAGCGGTTTCAGAGAAGATGTCGATTTTATAAAAAATACTAATAGACAGACAGACGGACGTACGGACAGACGGACGACAGACGAAAAGTGATCGCATAAACTCGCCTGGCCTTTGGCCATTAGAGTTAAAAACGAGCCTGCTACTTTTCTCAATTGCTTGTGTTCTTTGCTTCCAAGGGATCCTCTTTCCAGTAAGTATTGACATTTACACGCAAGACTAGCGTTTGTTTAGTGCTGTGTGGCGGCTTTAAAACGTCACCTTTACTTCGAATCAGTGGCTTAAAGTAGCTTTGCTATTCCAAACTACATTGGACGATGGATGCCAAGCCACTACTGGAGTCTCTCGGCACCGTTAATTTTCTATGGGAAAGCTCGCTAAAATGCGTCATCCATTATAACATACAGGGAGGACAAATACACACGTATTCTACTACTTGTTTAGTACTCACCTGATACCGGAGCAGTAAATTTACCATTGGAGCTGTCATACGCATTGCCGATGTTTGTAATGACCTTGTTAAACTTGATTATGCCACCCTTTTGAATGAATAAGGGGATTGATAGAGTTGCCGTGAAACCTACCTCCAATCGTTCTTCTTCACTTGACTCTGAAAGAAACATCATCTGTGTAAAGAGACATTACCACAGTCTTGGACAGTGACGTCAACTTTGAAATCTTGACGAATCAATCCATTATACGCAGTTCATTCATCTCTTGCTGCCAACACACTAATCTTTTTACTATTTTTTGGGGCGCTTGTTTCGGCCAAAGGTTTGTCGGCATTAACATGAGCAATTTTATAAATGCCGTAAGTTATATTTCATGAGAACTAGATTTTTTAGTGGTAAATAAAAATACCTTACTTTTCAAATCGGTTGAGTAAAAAATAATTTTACAACCCAAATTAATTTTTGATGCGAATTTTCCCATGTAAATTCCTTGTTGGTAAGAGGTAAGAAAGGGATTTTTAGAAGATTAAGGTGGTATTTTATAGATTTTCCACGTGGCAGGACCTGAAGAAAGGCTTTTCCATTTTTTTTATTTTTTAAATCCAGGTTGTAGTACCAACATTGGGGAGTGTATTCTGGGCTAAAAAACATTTCTTAGAGTCGAGGTAGCGTATGTTGAGTATGAATATTATCTGGAATAGCGCATTTGGGTTAACGGAAGTTCATTTATGTCTAATCCTCGGGTTATGCTGCGCCCACCACCGCCATCCCCGTCCTAGAGAATATTCAACACATGTCTAAAAATAAAAACTCTGCATAGTGTGTTCTCAAGGAGTTAAGTTCCCTAGACATATATTATCGTCATGAACTGTGTCAAAGAAAGTAGCGTAGCTACCTGTATGCAGAGCATGCCTATTGCAAAAAAACAACAATTAAATAATGTAAGAAGTCCAAAATACAATAAAAACGATAAGGTATAAGGTAACGTCTTTTCTTATTTAGTTTACCATGAAATTCCCAAAATATCAGGCTATTTTATCAAACATTTCAGAGGTAGAATAAACCTGTAATTTCTACAGGGTATTGGGGCAATGGTCTCTCAGTTTAGAAAAACAACAAAAAACAACAAGCTAAAAATACTTTAAATGGTGCGTCTGGTGAAACATTTTTTAGGACTAAACAGTTAGGCGAAACGTTATTCTGAGCGTTATGAAACAAAAAAGAGTATGATAATGGACCTTTGGAAACGGCCGAGCACGACACATACGAAATATTGCAGTCTCGGTTTGATTGAGCCTGTTCATGAGCGGTAGTGAAATATGCTAGCTACCGCTCACGCCCTCTAGCCCCGGGTTGAGCAGAACTCAATATTCCTAAAATCAACAGCAAAAAATGTTAACCATCCCGAAGATGGCATGCATACGGCGGTGGACATGGAATTATCCTTCTTTAACGTCTTCCCCATGTCGTACGGCGTATGGTCCCAGTATCTAATAAAATGAAATGCCCCGAAGAGCGAAATAAACATAATGGAATTTAGTTGGGAGCAGCGGTTATGAAGCCTGCGTATCACAAGTAACAGCCAAAAGACTAAATTAAAAAGCAGACAACATATCCTATAAGTTTAATATCGGAATATGTAATAACAACCCCACCTCCCCACCCCACCACCTTCCCTACCCCTTTCATTTTTGCTCTTTTAGATTTTTAGAAATGTCGCATCTGTGAAAAAGTTGTAGAATAGAAGTAATAACTGGGTGAGTACACGCAAAAGCAAATATGCACTTATAAATTATTTCACCCTCCTAGGAGTGGAGTGAGGATGGGACAGCAACGGGAGTACCCAGGGAAATAGAAACATGTTTAATTGCTACCCTAGGAGAGACATTTTCCAGGGTAGTCCCCAATGTTGGTACTATTCCGGGTTCGTCAGTACCCCGGTGTCAACATTGCTGGTCATATTGGGCTCTTCACACAATATCCGTTCCCACCCGTTACGTGTAAAAAGTAACAAGAAAGGAAGCCGAGTGCAAAACCAGCAACAACAATTTTTAAAAAATTATAATCAACAAATTTATTGAAATTGTACAATGAAATATATTCACTTGCAGAATACACATACATTAGATCAAGTATTTATTTAAAATCCGCTAATAGAATAAAGTCGGAACATATTGCCCAAATTGAGAATTGTTCAATGATAAGAAACTGAAATATGTACAAATCTCTTCTATTTTTAAATATTTGCACATCTCTTGCAATACTTTTAAGACAAAATAAATGATTTATAGACAGGTATTTATGATTTCCACCTGTCCACTTGCGTGTGTATTTACTTATAGTGCAATAAAATCTTTTCTATTCTATATACACGTTTCCCGTGCGTAATACAGACTGCCTAGATTGCTGCAGCGGTTTGCCTTGGGCGGTTAGTACATATTTAAAGGTTTCTTGTTTGATTTAAATCGTAATGCAATGTACCAAAGGGTTCCGGATTGTGTTTGATAGGTGTGCACTTGGTGTCAAAAAATCAGCGTTTGTTGGCAAGTTTGACCGGTTGTCGCATACACCATGTACATGCATATGCCAAGTATTGTACTACATGTTGGAAAGAGAACTGTATTACCTATCGCTGGTTTGAGCGTTTTAAGAGAAAGGTTGAGAATTTGATACGTTTTGGACGATTTACTTAGGACACGTATAAATATGAAGGGACATCGGGATTTGAAGTACCACCCCTTTTCATAATATAACTCATTAAATGGGGAAAAGCTGGAGGATTACATCTTCTTGGTGGGGTTGGGGAGGGGATTCAATCAATGCTCCAATCCCCTGTGTTTTGTACCGAATATAATGCAATTAAAACCACCGAATATAAAGTCGTATCTACCACGTATATTAACATATGTACCACATATAAAGACAACAGAAGCACTGCATATAAATACAAACCTATATTAGATAAACTACTGCATATAGTAATAACTGGACCGCATATGTATGTTTATTGTCATTAAGTCACGTGACATTGTGTCCGCGATATGCAAACGTATGGAACGCAATGACTCTTGTGATGTTGCCGATTAATATATGCAGTGTATTTACCTTTTATAAATATGTGGTAGAGCTTTCATGATATACAGTGCAGTTTTAATGTGGAAAATCAATCTTTATATGTGGTAGAATATAAGAATCTTTCATGGGTATCCGGTGAAGATAGGGAATTCCAACTCGATGTATAAGTGTTTTTATCGGAACCATCGAGTTCCGATGTAAACACTTATACCGATGGTTGGAATTCCCTATCAGAACGGTATACCCATGATAGGTTCTTTTTCTTGCATATCAGAGACATGTTGTGCGCCGACGCCGCCAGGTACTAACGTTTTGCATGTTTTCCTGCATACCGGATGTTGGCGCGCGAGAATTTTATCTCGACCCTAGGGTGAGTTGGAAACATCTAGCCCCGTAATATGGCGGATATCCGTGTCCGGTATTCAAGAAAAGTATTTATATGCAGTAGATTAATCATTATATGCGATAGATAAGTCACTGTATGTAGTAGATAAACCATTTTATTGCGTACGCATGTACAAGCTCCGTTTACTTTCAATGTAACATTCGCTCATAAAGTCATATTGAGTGTGTAAATATACTCGTTCGTGACTGGTGCAATTTTCTGTTCATGTCAAATAAAGTATGTAATGTGATGTAAAAATGTTGAATTCCCACAATGTAACGACAATATGTTTTTTATGGTTCTAATTTAAAAATGCGTATGCAATAAATAGGTTATTAGATTTATATTGGGATATATGCACTCGTTCTTTTGCTCTCTGAACATTCGGTTATTTCCGTGATATGACATATTCCACGCGTGTGATAAAGCTTTATTGCCCGTCAGCGAAATCCTTATTGATATGACTAGCAAGGTCTATGTTGTATCGTATATTCCAAATTAACATATTTGTAGGGAAGTATAAGATAAATACCAATACTATTCGCTCATATTGACGTGTAGTTCAGTCATATTGGGTGTGTAATGTATATTCGTTCGTGATTGGTGCAATTTTCTGTTCATGTCAAAGAAAGTATGTCACATGATGTAAACAATGTTGATTAGATTGTGCAAATTCCCACGATTTAGCGAGAATTTGTTTCAAATACATGTTTTTGGTAAAAATAAAATGTTACAACCTATTTTATTGTCGTAATTTTAAAATAAAAAGGTTATTCGATTTATATTGGGATATGTGGACTCTTTTATTCGTGCATAATTATTACGCTCCTAAAGTCGCACAATATTAATACGCGGAAAAACTCGTGCATGTATCTATAACTATTAAAAATCCATGGTGGGTAAATTGTTTGACGTCTATTAACAAAAAAAACAGTATAAATCATAATGTCAAAATAACATATGACAAATGTACCTATTTCAAGGAATAAACTTAATCTGAAAGTTGTTTTCCCACTTTATAGGCACTATATAACGGTGCTCAAATTTAGATAATATACAAGTGTGTTAATTTAGTTGGTAGTAAGATTATTTGTATTTACCCTTCTACAGTAGAAATATTGTATCCACCTTCTCGGAAGATATCAATGTACTGTATTACTTATTCTCGCTTTTAACATATATTGCAATATGTGAATTGCAAATATCTATTGTTGCGTATTGATTCCGATTTAAATAAACATAAGCATGTTCATGAAACAAAACATGGCCGGAGAACTTAGGTGCGCCCCCCTTCTCCCCCTCCCCGTAATTTGACTTCAAATGTTAAGCAAAATAGTGATTTTAAGCAGAATGCAATGCTGAACCAAAGCTGCTTTATTTTCTATTAGACTAATCTGAATTAGAATCTTAATTACATGTTTTAAAATAATATTAACAATTATCAAAAAATAACAATGTGCAAAAATGAACATGCACAATTTGATGCCAAGGCTAGAATGATATACCTATTATTGTTCGAGATAAACTGTATAAGTCACCCGTGCCAGATTGCTATCATGGAAAAATGTAATCTACAGACATTGCTCTTTCCAAAACATAATGACAGAATTTCCCATCTGAGTTGGTAGCAATAACGACAATTTTGGGTCCCGGCTCAACGTCTCACAACACAGTTAATTTTGCATTGCTCTACATATGTAGCAGGACCTCTCTGGACCACTGTATTTTCAACCTCTTGAACTTTCTTAAAAAACATTTTCTTTGTGAAACTTGAAGTCTGTTGTTCGAATTATCCAGCAACAAACACGGGGTTGACCAATTTGCTATTTTTTATATCAATAGTCTTGAATTTGTCTATTTCACTGATATTTTCAAGTGTATTACTGCCCGGTATTATATTCTCATAATTAGGCTCAGAAACATTCAGGCATATCCAAACCTGTATGAAATCATGATCTTGTCCCATTCTTGTCACCTGCAACAAGAAAATAGAAAATATTTGCATATTTTAAGAAATAAACAAAAACCGAATAACACAGATCTTCTTTTTTAAGCGCCATAATGTTCCTACCGCATACCGTGACTCCTATCGTCACTGGCCAGGGAAATGACTGTTTAGTGAGACCTTGAAGGAAAACAAGTTCCACGACATGCGACCGAAATATTTTCTGAAGAAACGTACGTAAAAGCCTTACATGAAATGGCCTCATTTGACCATATCGGTCGACTATTTGTGAAATTATGGCGTAAAGTATGACAACGTCTTGATTCGACAAATGTAGATAAATGATTGCATAGAGACGACAAAGATGTATCTTTAATAACTCCTTCTTTAGTAAAGGAATTATCAGTATTGTTATTTCTATTTTGAGCGTTATGTTTTCTTTACTTAAACATTGTTTCATATTTAAATTACAATGTGTGAAAGTCAGGTCAAGTTCAAGTCAAGTTGAGTCGAGTTGAGCCGTCAAGTTATGGTGAGTCAAGTAATAAGGAAGTTATGGTGAGTCAAGTAATAAGGAAGTTATGGTGAGTCAAGTAATAAGGAAGTTATGGTGAGTCAAGTAATAAGGAAGTTATGGTGAGTCGTCATTTACCAATTGTGCAGACTTTCAGCAGCTGAGTCAGTCTAGTCAAGTCAAGTTCAGTCTAGTTGATTATAGTCTAGTTGAGTCAAAACAATAGTCAAGTCAGGTCAAGACAACACCAAAGTGAAAATGTATCCATATACAATTTACTAAGTATATGGATCTGAAATTGACTAAATTCAATACAGTATTTCACACATTTAAGTCAAGTTCAATTCAAGTCTAAGTAAAGTTCAAGTCAAGTCTAGTTCAAGTCAAGATTAAGTCAAATTTAAGTCAAAGTCAAGTCCAAGTCACGTCAAGCTTTGGTGAGTCAAATCATAAACAAGTTATGTATGTTCTGCAGTTGAGTCAGTCAAATCAAGTCTAGTCAAGTCAATAGTCAAACCAAGTCAAGTAAAGTCACACTGAATATTCATACTTTAATAATACACGTATATTGATCTAAAATTAACTAAATTCAGTAGAATAGTTAACACATGTTCTCGACAACTGTCACAAAATTACAAAACAAAACGCTTTTACAAAATATCAAGAAATGATGAGAGAAGACAAGCGTACACGACCGACATTTTTGAATTCTTTTTTTTTACGTAAAGTTATAAATTTTACATAGTTGTATGCAACCGACAAATTATTTTACGTAAGCTTATTTTATGCAAGGCAGTATGCGACTGACATACTTAATTAGTGAGAAATAAATAATTTTACGTAAGATTATTTTACACAAGGTTGTATGCTGTGCTGTGCTGTTCTACGTGACAGACATTCTTGACGAGCGACACATTTACATTATTTTACTTAAGGTTATTTCGCGTAAGGTTGTATATGGTTGAAAGCGATCGAGTTTCTAGACAAGTTACAAACAAGTTATTTTACACAAGGTTTTTTAACGTCAGACTGTTTGCGACCAAAATTCTTGACAAGTGACGAATAAATTATTTTTACGTATTAGGTTACTTTACGTGAAGTTGTATGCAACCGACATTTTTGATGAAGCGACAAATAAATTTCTTATCGTAAGGTAATTTTATGTGAGGGTGTATGCAACCGACATTCTTGACGAGTCAAAAATAATAGATTTAAATACGATTAGTTATTACGAATCAATGCTGTACATTTGAAGTGGGTGGGGAATGATTCTAATGTGATACATTACTTGGTAACAGCAATAGAACTTATAATTACCCCAAGGCATGCAGTGTAGATACTGTCCAAGTCACATGTATATATTCGGTGTAGTGTGGAAACGTCTGTTTCCCTCACAGTTTGTTGGATATGGTTCCAAGCTCAGCTGGTCATATCTCGGACACACAATATTATTACAAAGGCGGCTCACATGAAGGTTCCGAGGCAAATTGGAGACACTATTTACATAAATATACGTTGCCCTGCGTCCGAAACGTTCAAATGAGTGTGTGTTGTTCCGAGTTGAATGGATTGTCTCCCATATTGAGAAAACGAGTTCCACACTTCTTATGCATAACTCCAAGTTGCTTGTTGTACAACATAAATTCCGAATGGAGGCACTAGAATGTTGACAAGACAAAATATATAAATTTTCGTTAATTCAAGGGCAATATCTCCGCTTTTACTAGTCCGATCTGGCTGGTTTCCGAACGTGTACGAGCTGTCATTGATATTAACCATCTGGTACAGTTTGGTAAAGGTCGGATGAAAAATGGAGGCGCTAGAATGTTGACATTTTAGTTAATTCTAGGGCAATAACTTCGTTGTTACTGGTCCGATCTGGCTTTCAAACTCGTATGAAATTTCAAGTAGCCGCCACAACTTTAACCTTTATAACTCCGTGTTATGTCGAATCAAATTGATTTTCGTCAAGGACCAACATCAAGTCATGCTGACCATTTTGCTAAAAAGTCCCATATCAGTATCACTCATAGTTTTCAAGAAGTAGTCACTACAAAATAATCTATTTTTAGCCGTGGCGGCCATTTTGAATTTCCGGCCGACTGAAATTTTGCTAGTATCAATAAGACATCAAAAGCTTCCTTTGAAGTTTCATGAACATCTGTCAAGTCGTAGATGAGTAGTCGCTACAAGGTTTTATTATATACCTTTATGCAAACAAAGATGTCCACTGGCATACATGTTTAACCTCGAACTAAAACGATTGTCGAAAAGGACCAACATCATTATATTAAAAAAAGTTCCATATCAATATCACTTATAGTTTTTAAGAAGTAGTCGCTACAAATTTGTTTTTAAGAAGAGGTCAATGAACTCGTAGCTCTTCTTTCCAGATAAGCCATGGGAGCCTGTGAAGTTTTATGGAAATAAGACCAACACTTTCAGAGAAGTAGTCGCCACAAGTGTTTCTATATCACTCTATGTAAACAAAGATGGACGCTGGCAGCTATGTTTGACATAGAATCAAAATGAATTTTGTTTAAGACCAAGTACATGCCATGTCAGTCAGTTCAGTAAAGGTTCCAAATCAATACCACTTACGGCTTTGGAGAAGTAGTTGCCACAAACTTGTATTTAAGCTGTGGCTGCCATCTTTAATTTCCGGCCAACCTGAATTTTACTTAGGACCAACTAGACATCAAGAGCAACATTCGTATATTCCTTAATATTATGATATAGTATGCAACATTACCTATGCAACATTATTATCTAGTTGAATTGTATCATAATCTAAAGAATATTTGGTTAACGACGTTGCGTTGTAAACCTTCGCCTCTCACCGATGCGGGTTCGAATCCCACTGAGAGCTCGACTTGTGAGGAAGTGTCGATTCTTACGGATGGCGGAAGTTGTACGGTACTGGTTCTACCCAGGAAAAGTGGGTGGTCTGCCTCCACCACAAAAAAAAATCGACCGTAGTATATCCTATTTGCTGCTCAACAGTAATTTTTCCAAATCACCCGTTTGTAACATAAATCGAATGATCTTTATTCATAAATATAGCAGGGGTTTGACCAGATCACAGGTCATGTTCTGCAATTTATACTGAGAAATCGGTTATTATCTCACCAGTATCTCTTGTCTCAGTGGTTATATTTGGAAAATCAGAATCCAAATAAAATCTTAAAATCCTACCATTTGTTTTCAGTATTTTTCTGAGAGTCAAAAATACAATCCTTACCCCATAGTGAATGTATAATGGACTGTCCTTTCTTTGAATTTGGACCAGTCCATGTCCAAGCTAGCACAGTGATATCAGTCCGTTGTAAGACCAATATACTTTCTATATCGGACCATAATCGAAAACGATTTCGGACCGTCAGTCTATGTGTTCCTCGGCATATGTATTGCCCATTATCGGACAAAATATATCTTACCATTAACGGACATTTGCTTGTGCAAGCATAACATATATAGAACCATTAACGGACATCCATATTTGTTTTGCACCTTTGGTTTATTTTTTATTTTTACTTTCCATGATGGTTCAAGTTCAGCCATAATTATACTACTAAATAATTAAAATTAAAACAAAAAATGCAAGCAATCACCGAAAACGTTTCGTATCAATCCCCTTACAGCCACAATAAATGAATAATAAAATAAAATTACTAACTATAAATCGCGAAAACACATGACAACAGAAAACTACATTACAAAAACAGGCGCGCTGGCTAGTGGAAGTGTAAAACAAGCTATTTTTAACAATAAAATTAAAAGATATACTACATAACACACAAAGATATACTAAATAACACACAAAATGTATTGATCAACTTAAAAAATCGAAGTAAATACTTATCTTTGGTTCACCACCATTTCTCTTTTGCAGACGAGCGGAAAGGCGGAAAAAAATCAGAAACGCGTGTGACGTCATTTGTTTTTCACTATTATGATTCTTTTATTTTTCTGCAAGGCTTTGTTCTTGTTATATTTATACAAGAAATAAATCTTTTCTGTTTAAATAATAAAATCCTATAAAAATATTAAAAATAAAAAGGTCGTATTGTATTCGGTAAAAATCGTAAATATTCGCCTGTGTCTGGTAAATCAGACAACCGGCGGTCCGTTCACGAATCGTGATTGAAAGTCGATATCACTTATGGTTTTTGAGAAGTTGTCGCCACAAATCGCATTTTAAATCTATTTCTGGCCGTGGCGACCATCCTGAATTTCCGGCTGAACTGCATTTCTGCTAGGATCAACTAGACATCAAGAGCAACATTCCTGTGAATCCATGAGGAGAAGTCACTACAAGGTTTTCCTCTATGTAAACAATGATGGCCGGTGCCAGTCAAATTGGACATCAAATCAAAATGAACTTTGGTTAGGACCAACTACATGTCATGGCAGTCATTTTGATAAAGGTTCCAAATCCATATCACTTATGGTTCTGATAAGTAGTGGCCAAAAGTCGCATTTTAAGACTTACTTTTAGCCGCGGCAGCCATCTTTAATTTCCGGCTAACCTGCATTTTGCTAGGATCAACTAGTCATCAAAAACAATATTCCTGTGAAGTTTCATAACAGTCCGTGTCGCAGTTTCAGAAAAGTATTTTCCACAAGTTTTTCCTATATAACTCTATGTAAAGAAAGATGGGCACTGGCGGCCATGTTTGACATCCAATCAAACTGAACCTTGGTTAGAACCAATTACATTTTGTCGCAGTCATTTTGATAAAGGTTCCAAATCAATATCTATTATGATTTTTGATAACGGTAATCGCCACAAAATCTCATTTTTAAAATCTAATTTTAGCCAAACAAGTTATTCCCATATAACACTATGTAAACAAAAATTTCCCCTGGCGGCCATGTTTGATATCGAATCAAAATGTATTGTGATCAGCAACATACGTTGTGCCAGTTAGTTGGCGAAACTGTTACAAATTAATACCCTGATGGTTTTTGAGAAATAATCACCACACAAATTATTTTTTTAAATATATTTTTAGTTGTGGTGGTCATCTTGAATTTCCGGGCAAACTGATTTTTATTTAGGACCAACTATACATCAACAGCAATATTCCTATACAGTTTCATCAAAATCCATCTAGTAGTTTCAGAGAAATAGTCTAACCAATATTTTCCTATACAAAACTATGTAAGCAAAGATGGCCATGTTTGACGTCGAATCAAAATGATTTCTTTCATCAAGGACCAACAATATGGCATGCTGATCATTTAAGTTAATGTCCCATATCAGTGACACTTACAGTTTCAGAGGAGTAGTCGCAATAAAGTTTTTTTTTTTAAATATATTTTTAGCTTTTGTTTTATCTCGGATTACACACTAACCTGAATTTTAACTAGGATCAACTAGACCGCATGGGCAACATTTTGTAAAGTTTTATGAAAATAATCGATCTAATAGTTTTCGAGAATTTGTCGCCTCAAAGTTTTTTATGGACGGAGGGACATACAGACGGACGACACACCACGGCATAAGCTCTGCTGATCTGTGGTCAGTTGAGCATTCTCTGAAGTTAGAGAGTCCTGTTGAGCGAAGGGTGCTACTAAAATCCGTTCTAAAATGTGATACTGAAAGGCGTCCAACGGAGTCAGCAGTGGTCAGCAGTCCAAATTCGGTTAAACATATAGTCTGTTAAACAATGTGTCCATACAATGTTGTTTGTGGGTGATAACTAGGTCGGTGTAAATATCTTACTTTGATAAAGTTCGTGTCCGTTTAATACGGTGACTTTGTGGTAAACGGAGAAATTACTAAAAAAGTATGAAAGGAGAAATCTGGAAATCATCGAACACGATAAATACAAAACATATTTCAGTCTCGGTTTGACTGAGACTGTTCATGAACGGTAGTGAAAAGCGATTGTTACCGTTCACACCCTCTAGTCCCGGGTTGAGCAGAACTAAATATTTAAAATGCCAATAGTACAGAAATTTGAGCCATCCTGAAGATGTTATGCATATGACGGTGAACATGCAATCTTCAATGAGGTGTTTTCACACCATTCCCAGTTTCTAATGAAACGCTTTGCCCTAAACGAGAAAACAATGGGCGAATTAAACAAAATGGAATCTAGCTGGGAGCAGAGGTAATGAAGCCTGCTTATCAGAGGTAACAGTCAAAATACTAAATTAAAAAGCTGGTAACATATCCTAAGGGTGATTAAACAATACTCAGAACTATAAAGACTGGAGTAGTGGGACCACCTATTCGAAATTCAAGTAAGAAACAAAACGAGATAAGTTCAAGAATCAAACTCTTAGTGTAAGTTGCAACACGTGACTGTGGCGTCATCGATACCTGCGTTATCCGAAGATGAACGGAAAACAATCGTCAATCGCCGAAATTCAAGTAAGAAACTAAACGAGATAAGTTCAAGCGCAAAATAGTGCTGTGAGTTGCAACACGTGACCGTGGCGTCATCGATTCCTGCGTTATCCGAAGATGAACAGAAAACAATCGTCAATCGCCGTAACCGGGCTAATGTAAACACTGGTTAAACATTGAGCATAACTTTTTATACAGCGGTAACTTTGAACATATTATGTTCAATTAACTCATGGGTACATCGGTTCTTTAAATGTACTTTTAACGGTAATATTACACACATATACACGACCGCAAAGTCTGTTTTAACTCCGTTAAGTGTGAAAATAAACATATTCCGGCTTTACATATTTATGTTTTTTATAACAATAGAGATGGTTATGCGTGTATCAGAGCTTTAATATAATACATGACAATCGGAGAAATACATACATCACACACCTTTGATCATAATTAGTTATCGTGATGCACATTTTATGGAAGTTATAATTTTAATATGATCCTTCACACTGGTGAATAAAAGCTCAACCATAAGTTTTCTATTGTCTGTTTACTACGTAACTGGTGCATGTTGACGCTTACCAGTAGAATGTGACAATATTAAAGACACACTACGGAAAATGATTGTTTGGCGCTTAGTTCAACTTATGCACCGTGATAAACAAATACAAACAGAGTTAATTTGAATGGACTTAGAGTAGTAGTGAACCTCGTCAGTATAGGGAGTCGATTTTGTTGTTTCTCTATATAAAGCGGCCAATTTGGCTCGGAGCAGTCAATTTTTTAATACAGGTAAAAATGACGTCATCGCTGTCGGTGCGGTTAAACTTTGACAAGTCTATGAGTGTTTATTCGTGTATGCGTACGCACGTTTTAAACCTGTAGTGTTGACTGAGAAAGGAATGTTCACCGCTTCAGTTTTGAAAATCCTTATTGAATAACAGGTCTTAACAACTCTAATATAAAACAACAAAATTCTGCATTGCGACCATCGAGCGTATTTTATTTCGAGACTTGGTTAGAGATACACTACAATAGTGTGGTTTATTGTTAATGTTATAGTACATAAGACGTCTCATTACTATTCATGTAAATAGTATTTTCGAATATTTATATATAATTTAACATGTTACGTTCAAAACAGTTTACTACTTTACGGAATTCCAATAATTTAAATATCCGTGATACAACTGGTTTGAACGTATATTCGTCAAGAGAATACGAGCCGCCTGCGTAAAAAACCTTCTTCTTTTCCCTTTTGCGAGGAAACATAGAATCCGTGGCACCGCTAAGACTACTAAGTGGTTGTATTCTTCGGAATATTGAAACTACGGACCTTGTTCAAACATGCAAATATCAGCATACAGAAATATTTTATGACAAAACATTTATGAAATGCAGTATCCATTTAATAGGAAAACATTAAATTTGAATGCAAACGTCAGTCTCGATGAAAATACTCGATAGAACGGATGTTCAACAACGCCCTTGTTCTTATATACCCGTCTATTAATACCCGAGCATAACTGGTCGAACCAGTCTCTATTTATAACACGTTACATCGAAGACATAGGTTCCCCGCTATACGATGTAACGCTGGGAACCAGTAATTCTCTGGTTGTGTAACGCTCGACTAAATATGATAATACTCATAATATCGCTTCACTTGATTAAACGCAAGCCATAGTCAATATTTTTCGACAGTTGTCTGTTATGAAAATATAAAACAAGTATGAACACGTAGCGGACTCATTGATTGTTGCTATTTCGCGAAACTTAAACAGGCGTGCTCTCTATGGTATATAAAGTAGAAGTTATTGCATCTTTATGCTAGTACTATTCGTATTTACAAATAGTATAGTTATGCGGTCAAAATCAAACGTGTGGTATTTATATTTACCGTTGTTTAATATACAAAGTAGAGTATGTATCATGAAAACATTTTTATTTTATAATAATTTAATAACATCAAAGCATATTAAACATGGTTTACACATTATCTATAAACAATGCACATTTTACAATCTAAAACCCGTAGGGACAGGAGATACAATTTTCACCAATAACTATTTTATCAAACACGAGTCTATAGTCCTTGTTTTGTGTTACAGTCATTAATTTAGCATTGTCTCTGTCTCTCGTGATTTTGTTTGAATCCACTACAGTCACTTTTCATTTCGGTTCAAGTTTCACGAAATGTTTCATAACCTCAAAATTAATATGTAATATGTTTTTGTTGTTCAATGTTAAACCGCGTACTTAAATACTTTAATAAAAAAATAATGATTACGGTCACGTGGTTCCAGTTTCAAATTAGTTTTTGCACGACTGGTCAAGACGTTTGTATTTACAAGCAAGCGTCGAAGATGATCAAGATTAGTGTTTAGCCTGCATATGTTGTGCTTGTATGTACTATAGTATTTCCCGTGAAACATCCGATTATTTTGTTGTTATGAAATAGTTTGGTCTGGAAAGCCAGAAGAATCAGCAAGTGTTGCTGTATGTACAAATCATTAATATTATTGCAAGGCTATAACAGATTCTTGTTTTATTTAAACATATTTTATCAAGGAAAATATATATAACATCTATGCTTTGATACAGTACTTGAGAATGAAAGCATTTCTCAAAATGTAAATATTATGTACTAAAAGTATCAGAAGCAATTATATACAGCTACTCGAGACCATTGCTAGGCTATGAGCTACATGTATCTATCCATGTTTTAAAATGTAGTCGTCTGTTATTGTGTATTTATTTCTATAAATGACATTATGTGATTAAGGAAGTGACGTCAGGTAATCTCTAATACTTTGCCATGACGTTGCTACATAACAGTATTTAAATACAGTGCTATGTTGGAAAAACATACAATCATAATGTAGAATTATTATTTATTTCTAATAAATACTGAGTGTAAATATATAATGTTATAAATGAACTTTCCTTTTAGAGATATTTAAAACATTTCTTTAATTATAAATTGTCATGTATTCGCTAAAGATTGATCAAGTTTTTACTGAACATCGAATTGCCTTTAATTAAGATATAAAGAAAATCATTATAAAACTAGAAATGTGTCCATAGGACACCTATGCCTCGATTGGGTCACTATGCCATAACCTTTAATGGACATAAACACTGATAAACACGTTCATCTTAGGTGCGCATCTTCACTTCTGGACAACATGCCTGTAAAGTTTGGCAACCATGGGTTAAATAGTATTTACTTTGACTAAGTCAAGGAAAAGTCCTGTAATGTGTTATAAGTATGAAAAACCTGTTTGAAATATTATTTTCAACTACAGCAAAATAGTTTCTGGTCTTCATCAGTCAGGGGTGTCACGTATACGCGTTGTTTTCGTAATAACTGAAATGCGTTATTTTCGTAAAGAAACAACTGTTGTCTCCCTTTGATCATAAATTGAAAATAACCCGAATACGTTATTTTGGTATCCTTATGGTTTGCTATACATTTTGAAAGGGGTGTAACTCTTTTAACAGCAACTGACTTAATCCAATTTCCTTACTCGCTAATTCCCCTTAATTTGAATTTAATAATAATTTGAAAGTAAATTGAAATGTGTGACGGGGGTTGGTATGAAATGTAATTGTCTCGTGGTAGCGACATACACAGTTTGTACATTAGCCACGTTTCTTTTTTCTCACCCTGGTGATTTTCGTTTTCTACTGTTTATATCCGTATTATACATGTTGGTGGTAGACAGTTTAAATAAATAGAGAGAGCCAGTCGTTATATATAGTATATATAGTGTACATTAGTGTACTGGTAAAGAAATATAAAAAGATCGGACAGGGAATGTAGCATTTAAGGAGGACATTCAACCACAAAACACTGAATCAAACAGGCAAACAGACAAACAAAAAGGCAAAAGTATTATTAGATACAAACGACAATTAATTAGTATAAACGTAAAATGTGGTTTTATTATGACAGTTTTAAAATAACTTGCATCATAAATCATAATATTATGAGATTATACACACGTCCTCTATCTGTCTATTTTACTTTTTTTAAGAAACGCAAACAGAAATAAGTATGATAACATAGTGGGTATTATCCTGATTATTCGAGACGACATCTATCGTCTCTGACTTTACTGTGTAAGACACTATACCGATTTTCAAACTGTTCCTAAACCTCTTACTTAACATGAATAAGGCTTGAAACAGTTGATGAATGTAATTAAGTAAGTTTTATAATGTCTATCATTTTATACTTATATTATCGTGATTAACCTTACACTTAGGGTATTACAGTGTTCTTTCGAAATAACACAAACACGCTATTTTCCGTTAATCTAGTATTAGGTTATTACAGCGTTCTTTCAAAATAACGCAAAAAGTTATTTTCCGATAGTAATATATTCTTTAACGAAACGGCTGTGAAGAATGCACAAGTTATTTTAATTTCATTTCCTCATTTCTAACCACGATGGGTAGTGAATATGTTTCGTTTATATAACATGTATAACGTGTTAGGGTTATTATACTGTTCTTTCAAAATAACACAAATACGTTATTTTCGGATAAACAGTATATTTTTTCAAAATAACGCAAAGCAGTTATGTTCGGACGGTAATATATTATTAAAAGAAGAGGCTGTGACGAACATGACGAATGCACCATTTATTTGCATTTATTTACCTCTTGTCTGACCACGACGGTCAGTAATTAAGTTTTGTTGAAATAACGTGTTTAGGTTATTACAGTGTTCTTTTAAATTAACACAAAGACGTTGCCATGGTTATTTACGCATATTTAACTATTATTAAACAGGTGTTAAATATGAGGAATATCAAAATCTTTGAAGTAACGTGTTTAGGTTATTACAGTGTTCTTTTACAATAACGCAAACAAGTTATTTTCCGGTAATCTGTTATTAAATAGGTTTTCATATTCGGCCCGGCAATTATTTTCGGATAGTAATATATTCTTCAACGAACAAAAGGCTGTGACGAATTCACTTTTTATTTTACCACGATGGGCACAGAGAGTGATTAAGTTTCGTTGAAATAACTTGTTTAGTTTATTACAGCGTTCTTTCAAATCAACGCAAAAAAGTCATTTTTGGATAGTAACACATTCTTTGGCGGGCATATGTTGAAATACATATATACATAGAAACTATGTGGTTATTTACGCATATTAAACTATTATTAAACATGTGTTAAATATGATTCATATCAAAATCTTCGAAATAACGTAAACAGTGTTCTTTCAAAATAACGCAAACAAGTTATATCCCGGGGTTCTGTTATTAAATAGGTTTTCATAATCGGCCGGGTAGATATTTTCGGATAGTAATATATTCTAAAACGAACAGCAGGCTGTGACGAATTCACTTCTTTTTTTACCACGATGGGCAGTGATTAAGTTTCGTTGCAATAGCTTTTTTAGTTTATTACAGCAGTCTTTCAAAATAACGCAAACAAGTCATTTTTGGATAGTAATACATTCTTTGACGGGCATATGTTGATTTACATATATACATATAAACTATGTAACCATGGTTATTTAAGGATATTAAATGCTTATTAAACATGTGTTAAATATGATTCATATTAAACTCTTCGGAATAACGTTATTACGTTATTACAGTGTTCTTTCAAAATAACGCAAACAAGTTATTTTCCGGTAATCTGTTGTTAAATAGGTTTTCATAGTCGGCCGGGCAGTTATTTTCGGATAGTAATATATTCTTTAACGAAAAACAGGCTGTGACGAATTCACTTTTTTTACCACGATGGGCAGTGATTAAGTTTCGTTGCAATTACATTTTTTAGTTTATTACAGCGTTCTTTCAAAATAACGCAAAAAAGTTATTTTCGGATAGTAATACATTCTTTGCGGGCATTTGTTGATTAACATATATACAGAGCAACTATATAACCATGTTTTTTTATGCATTTTAAACTATTATTAAACAGGTGTAATATATGATTCATATCAAAATCTTTAAAATAACGTGTTTAGGTTATTACAGTGTTCTTTAAAAATAACGCAAACAAGTTAATTTCCGGTAATCTGTTATTAAATAGGGTTTTATAGTCGGCCGGTCAGTTATTTTCGGATAGTAATATATTCTTTAACGAAAAACAGGCTGTAACGAATTCACATTTTTTTTTACCACGATGGGCAGTGATTAAAGGGGCAACTGCCGTATAACAGCCACTAGATGGAGCTGGGGAGGTTTTTTATTTAAATTTATACATGGTTACAAGAGGGAGTCCTTTTTCAAAATCTTGAAAATTCCACCTTATATTTAGCACAGAAGTACACTGATATTAAACACTTGTATTAGTAAAAAAATATTTGTGTAAAAGCATTTATTATTCCTAGTTTCAAAGTTTATTTAAACCCAACTGACAGAAATGTAAAAATATGAGGGAGGAGCCTGTGGGGTCATGAACTGAGAAGTGTACATAAATACACGTGGTAGTGTTTACAGCAGACGACATGTTACATTACAGCTGGAGAAAATGTATGAACACTTGAAGAAAATATTATTACAGTTATTTTAATCCTGAACTTGTTTTATATAATAAACTTATCTTTCTTTAACTTGGAACATTTCATTCATGTTGCAGAGAGGTATATATATTGCCTGTTGATTATTATAATAAGGTTTAAGATGTTCAAAAGAAAGAAAGTAGAATAAACTACCTTTTTTTGAGTTACCATACATGTATAATTCACCAGAAGTGTCCCATGTAAGTTTACGATAACATTATTGTCTTCGTGTTTTGAGTATCCATACATGTATAATTCTCCAGAAGTGTCCCATGTAAGGTAACGATAACAGTATTGTCTTGGTGTTTTGAGTATCCATATATGTATAATTCACCAGAAGTGTCCCATGTAAGGTAACGATAACAGTATTGTATTGGTGTTTTAAGTATCCATATATGTATAATTCACCAGAAGTGTCCCATGTAAGGTACATCTTTAGGGTTTGGATACAAGTGTCTCACTTGGTTTAGAACGCATTCTGGCATTATGTCTCTTTGTGTAAGTTCTACATGCGATTCACTCATGGACTGGTGTTTTCTTGCTAAATAAATAGGGTTGCTCCAGAGTCGTCGCCTGTCCAACATAACCCACAACTTTTTGTAAAGCCTTTTTCTAATGACATTTTTGTCAGGACGTGCAGCTAAACCCCTTCCAAGCCATGCTTGCGGATAAGCAGTTGTACAGGGAAGGTTCAAACAGTGTATGCAAGGAATGTTATGATCATTGTGTTCATTCTGGTCATCATGTCCTTGATTGTCTACATCATTTGGGCTGGGTAGAGAGGCACATGCATTTTGTAAAACATCTTTGTCTTTGTTGTGCACCGTGTGAACCACCCTAGCAGTACTCTGATATCGGACATTTGTATCTGTGTTTGTGAATAAGTACTGTTCATGTACGTGTGTTCCTGATAATAAATCATCTCTATCATGTCCATATCGAACACCAAAATCAGAATCACCACTCTGTACTTCAATATCCCACCCATGAAAAGTGAATATTCCTTCAGTAATGTCCTCCTGTTCCTTTATCATATATACTATGAACTTCCTTATTTTGTTATCTTCATCATGTCAGCCATTTCTAACAATAATTATTTTAAATTGTAATTCCCAGCACAACATTTAAGTTATACACAGAACTGATCCCTGATCAGTACACTGTTTCGACAGACAAACTATAATTGGCAATTAATTTTCATTTAACACAAACTTAATATGTCATGAACTAATTGCTGACAGTGTGAATACATATGGCATTGATTTCTGTTTAGTCATCATATTACATTTATTTCGGCGGTAAAGTTCATAGAAGTGCCATTTTAATGTGATTGAGAATACAACAAATAGTGAAATAGAGTAAAACATGGATAATCCTGTTGAACAGCCTGGATTAAATAGAATACGGGATGCTATGAGACTTGAAGCAAGGACATATCCGTCATGTTCTAAAGAAGCGTCTAAGGGGACGAATAGAATATTATTACAAGACAGAAAATGAAAAAATTGAGTTGCTCAACAAAATGGATAGATTGAAATTGTTTCTTGGAGAGGGAAAATTCAATGTAATTTCAACTTTTGAGCTCTTACACAGGGTTTTTGATTTTTTTATCAACACTAACATTCCATCAGAAAGAAATGGAGATAATGCAGCAGACTTAGATGAGTCGTTATACATGTACCAGTACATATACAAAGATGATGCAGTCGATGAACAGCTGTTTGTTGGATCTGTCAGTTCCGTGAAAAATCTGGTGTCACAGGTTGAATCCCATGCATCTAAATGTGAAAAAAATATTAAAATAAAAGACAGTAAAAGAATAAGCCATGTACTTTCCCTAATATGGAATGTGAACAATCAAACCATTTTCATGGACATCTTCACCACACATAGAACAGGGAAAATTCTAGTCAATGCAAGGCTTGCTCATGGCTATTTTACGTCTGGTATGTTACCAAACCACTTAAATAAATTTTGCCAAGAAGCAAATATTTGTGAAATAGGCGATAAATACATGACAGAGCTGCAAACATCACATGCGATCAGCAGATCCAAGGAGCAAGTATTGCAAGAAGAAATAGCAACATCTGCAGCTGGCTTGTCTGAAAATGAAGATGTCACCGGAATAAACATCCTGACTGATGCAAGGCACTGTTGGAGAAAAAAATGCCACATTTAGTGATGTTGTCTGCATTGGACAGGAGACAAAGAATGTTTTAGATGTTGAAACAATATCAAAGAAAGTAGATGACCCCTGTTCTCAACGACATGAACTTATTGGCGTGAAAATAATTTATGAATACTTTGATGAGAATGATTGCCCAATCAGTATCCATGCTCATGACAACAACAACCAGATTACCAAATATGTACGAGAAAAAAGAAGCCCGACACAGAATGCTATCGACACATGGCATATGACCAAATCCATAGCAAAGCAAGCTAAAAAAAATACATCAGGATTTAAATGTAACCATGGAAAACTTTGTCAAGAGGAACTTTCAGACATCTACCATTCTATAAAAAAAATAGTCAAAACAATGCTGATAAATTACGAGAAAATATTTTAAACTTTGTGGAACATTACCAAGGTCATCATGACAGTTTCTTCCAAAGCGCAAGGTGTAGATCTGACCCGAATAATGAATGTTCAAAATTTATTCTAAAATGTGATAAAGCCGTAGCAATTTTGACTAACTTTTTGAAAAACTTGTCAGTATACAAAGAAGCTGAAAAACATAAATATTGTATGGATACTCACTATGTAGAGTCATTTAACAACGCCCTTCTGCAGTATGTGGACAAACGAAATGTGTTTGGTGCTTCAAGTTATGTTAAGAATTAATTTAGCAACTTTAGATTGGAATGAGCATGTAAACAGAGAATCATCATCATATAGGGTAATGAGCTACAGAAGAAATCCTGAAATGACATACACAATTCCAATGAAAAAAAAGGAAATTAAATAGTTTCAAGGAAATGATTTGGAGTCAATGGATTGATACATTTTACTCCTAGGTGATCTGTAAGTACATCGTTTTATGTCGTCTGCTGTTTACATTGATATTTTTAGAATCATTCACTGTAACTGACAGGCCAGCATAGCTGGTGTAATTTAATAGACACACCTCCAATCTCTCCCTACCAGGGTAGGGAATTTTGCCCCTTTAAGTTTCGTTGAAATAACTTGTTTAGTTTATTACAGCGTTCTTTCAAAATAACGCAACAAAGTTATTTTCGGATATTAATACATTCTTTGACGGGCATATGTTGATTTACGTGTATACATAGAAACTATGTAGCTATGGTTATTTACGCATATTAAACTATTATTAAAATGTTGTTAAATATGATTCATATCAAAATCTTTGAAATAACGTGTTTAGGTTATTACAGTGGTCTTTCAAAATAACGCAAACAAGTTATGTTCTGGTTATCTGTTATTAAATAGGTTTTCATAGTCGGCCGCGCAGTTATTTTCGGATAGTAATATATTCTTAAACGAACAACAGTCTGTGACGAATTCACTTTTTTTTACCACGACGGGTAGTGATTAAGTTTCATTGAAATAACTTGTTTAGTTTATTGCAGCGTTCTTCAACATAACGCAAAAAAAGTTATGTTCGGATAGTAATACATTATTTAACTAGCATTTGTTTATTTACTTATATACATAGAAACTATGTAACCATGGTTATTTATGCATATTTAACTATTATTAAACATGTGTTAAATATGATTCATACAATGCAGCGTCGTTAACCATTCGGCCACAGAGACGCATTCATTATTGGACTCTATATTGAGAGACAACGTTGCAAGCATATCGATACATAGGTTAACACATGAAGATGAATGAATTGAAAACGCCTTTACAACATATGTTATACATAATTATAAAGCTTCAATTGTTAAAGGGACACATGGCAAACTGGAGTTTTAAATCAAGCATTACAAATAATACAGTGATTTATTAATCCTGTATCATGTTGACTTAGAACATCTTGAAAATTTAAATATAAATATGACAGTTCCATTTTCTTCATTATTCTACACAATTTTGAATTCGCGAAATATTATCAAAAATTAATAATATGTAAATCAATTTGCTTTGAACTATTCTTGCAATATAAAATAATGATTGAATAAATGCAAGTACGTGAAAAACTAACGAGACGCCGTGACTATAGTTTAGAATACTGTTACGATATGCAAGCTATAGACTAAAATCGTGTTCACTATATACCACTATAACTGAGAATATAGTTCACGATAAACTGGCTATTCCATTGAATTAATCACGAAGAGCACTGGTAGTAAACTATTCATAAATAATCGAAAATCTGAGGCAACTGATTGGTTTAAAAATGTTGTGTAAACACAAATGTTTGGCATATACATGTGTTTGGCTCTATCATCAATGTCATCTAAATCCTACTTTTACTAAAATTTATCTCTAACAAGAAAAGGCGAGGGAAGTAAGCCCGTACTTCGTAGTTCGGCATTCGTTCTCATACGGATTTGTTACAAGATTCCTAAGCTCTGAGTTCAACATTCAAACCCAACTTAGAGTTAAACATTCCCAGTGCTGAGGTCGACAATCAATCCCAACTCGGAGTTCGACATTACCAGTTCGGATTTCACAATCCAAACTAATTATATTAATCTGGGAGCTTCATGTACAAATATTTGAGATTATTTTTTTTCAATTGCAATCTCAATCGGATTACACAAAATCCTTAATAGTGTATGACAATCAAATTGCAAAGTGCGTTTGTTCATCTAATTGTTTTTTTGATGGACAGGTTTTGTGTTTAATTATATATTATACAATAATAATTAAAAAAATGTTATGTTTAAATACACTTTGTTTTTATTTACAATCATCCATGGTGATGGGTCAGGGTGGACGTTTTGAAATTGTTACAACCAACTGTTTACAGGATGTTTTTAATTTTATTCGTTGTTACAATTCGCATTTACATTTTAAAATAATAACCGAGTAAAATGATGTAACCATTTTGATTTGAAACCTCTACTTTGACGGTTCATCAACAGATGCATTGCCCTCGGAGGTGATACGAACTAAATTACTTGAAGTACTTTCTTTACAACACGGTAATTAAGTAACGGATGCTTACACAGCTGAATGGTAACATGCGAGTTAAAAACAAGTGACAGTCTAATAATACGTGCGTACTAAAATGTACAGTCCTACGTACAAGGTACATATCAGACCGAAAAACCCAGAAATTCATTGCTATCATAAATATTAGCAGTACTGTTATTCCCCCTGCAGGTTGTCCAGATAAACACTTGTTAATGACCATGATAAATTGCCTGGTCAGCATTGCCCAGCCATGTTTTATTATTGCTCACTGATATGCATCCACAGAGTTGAGTGTGTTATGAGATGATACTGAGCCCAGAGATCTGAGGAGAATAGTTACATTTCTGACAAAATCTTACAAGATGTGTTGTTTTTATTTCCTACTTATAATCAATTTTTTGTTAACCACTATGTATGTTCATTACATAATTCATTTTTATATAATTGTCATAAAAGATCACAAGAAAAGAATAAGTAAGAATAAGTCACAATAACTATTGTTAGAGGAGAATCTATCGGATTAATCAATTGTCTTGCTTTTAAGATAGAAGTAAAACATTTGTCTTTTTATTTTTACTAAATGAATGCCATTAAAGGAATGTACGGCAATATTGACCTTTTGCAAACTCGCGGTCTCCCGTTAAGTTTTCTTCATAACAGATTAATGATTATATTGTTTGAATCGTTCCAAACAACTTCTGTTTGAATACATATCATGTTGCATATCACTTATATTTAAGGAAGACAATTGTATTACTTTTAATTTAATTATATGCAAGCTGTTTAAAGGGACACATGCCAATCTTGATGTTTTTTAATCTACATCCTCATCTTCCTTTAATTTGGTTTACATACTTCTCGTGGAAATAACAAAAAGTGAAACTCCAATTGTTATTACCTTTTTATTTAAATACATGCAAGCAGGTTCAAAGTCAACATAATCCTCAGTCTGGATTAATAAAGACAGGTGCTAATTTAAGTGATTTCATTAATTGAAGTAATTTAATTTAAATAAACCAAGAGTGCCGTACATCCCTTTAAGTCTAAATAGTATATATTTATTTATATATATAACTAATGTTTGTTTCAGGTTCGGCTAGGTTATGAAGTTTGCTACGCTATTTAACATATTTAAAGGAGAGGGAGAATTCTCTGAGGAAATATATATATCATTTGATGTATTTGTTACATTTCTTAAAAATAAAGATCCACAGACCAAGACTTCGAATGTGAAGCGTGCATAACAAAGTTACAAGGGTGGAATTAAAACAGTAAATGGCGTGCAAGCAATTCAAGTTAGATCAGTACTGAGATATTGTTTTCATAATGCAGACTCATCAGAAGCATGCAAACTTATTGTAAATAAAGTGCAACGTGAGCTTTTAACTGAATCGGAAACTGAAGATGTTTCTTCATCTTTTGAACTGTACAAGCTCTTAGCTAAAACACAGTTTTATATTATTGAATTCCATATCCAACAATTGGTATTTGAAGAAACAACCTTTTAAATTGTCAAAAACACTTATTAAAAACGTTTTTCTCAATAATCAATTTTGAGAGTTTCATTTGATGAAGTGAATATGAAATGATTTATACCCACAACTGATTTTAATATAAGATACTAAAGGGACACATGGCAATCTTGTTGAATTTTTATCAAGCATAAAATTGGCGATTCAATTTATTAATCCAGAATCATTTGACTTTAAACCTGCTTGCATATATTTCAATGCAATTTTGAGTTTTCAATTTATCTTTTTATATTTTCATAGGTTAAATATATATTATTGGTACAATATAATCAACAGTTAGTGATTTGCAAAAACAGTTTTCTTTATACTCTTCTCATAATCATATTGATGAGGTGAAATGAGGGTTATATACTTATATTGATGTGGTAAAATGAGGGTTATATATCTATATTGATGTGGTTAAATAAGGGTTATATATACTGATGTGGTGAAATGAGGGTTATATATATTGATGTAATTAAGTAAGTGAGGGTTATATATATTGATGTGGTGAAATGAGGGTTATATATATTGATGTGAAAATGAGGATTATATATATATATTGATGTGATAATGAGGGTTATATATATTGATGTTGTTAAATGAGGGTTATATATATTGATGTGATGAAATGAGGGTTTTCAAGTATATATATTGATGTGATAATGTGGGTTTCTAAATATGCATAAACATTATGTACATCAATATATTTATACTACATTACTACAAAGTGTACTTATTTTTGATAATGTTATAATTACTGAGAACTGTCAAAGATTTGACAGTAAAATGCAATTATTAAAAATAGAATCTTAAGTTGTTGTATACTATTAGTCAGTAAAACAATATTTTTCTCATTTGAAAGCAACTGATACAATTTCCATTTGTACTAAATAAGTGTGTGCTAGTAACACTATATATAAAATAAATAAACTGAATTTTCAACAAGTACATTGTTTTATTGTATGTGTCCATTAATACTCAATCTTACTGTTCTTACAGAATGAGCCTCTCAGACATGCCAGCTGTTCCACATTAGCACTGGCTACTTTTATTGCAGTTAATTTGTTAGGGTTCATTAAAAGGCTGCTACCTGGGGAGATTGTACCTGTATCATGATTTTATCTCTGGCTCCGATCCGATTCGATTTTTTACCGTGTGGGGGAGACTGTGTACAAACTGTATGTACGAAACAAGCGTGAGTGATTGGAATCGTTGCGGTGGTGAAAATGATCGAAAAAAGATAATTGCAACGGAATCAATCATCTCGTTGGCAGAACTGAAGCAATTTAAAACTGGATGGAAATAAAAAACAAAAACAATACGTATTGTTTTTAATTAGTCGTCATTGTTTTTTAAATATATGTATTAATGAAACAAATGCACAACCCCTAAAACAAGTATATATATAATTTTGTCGTAAAATGTTACCAGCACGGCTTAAAAAATCAAACGAATAAACACAGCAACAATAAAACAAATAAAACAAATAAATAAAAAATAAACATTCTCAACAGATCGATCTTTTGTAAGCATCTAGAAAGTCTCAGTATTGGTTATGTCATAATAGCGTGGCGGAAATTGCATTCCCCCCAAATTCCGACAGAAGGAATTTGCATTCAAATCGGTACCATTAAACGTTCGTAAATCATTTAGCCGATAGCTTATTGATTGCCATGAGTAATTGATAGCCATTGATAGCCATACAATATTCTGGAGATTAGGGGTGAAATGTACCAGGCTTGCGTAGTTTATTTTAGGTAATTTTTATTTAGAGTTTCCATTAAGGATCCTCAAATGTAACATGTCATTCGAAATGCGAGTTTAACACAATTAGTATTTTAACACAATTAGTGTTAGGTTATATCAGGACTATAGATGTATGTAATATAAAAAGGTACTGGTTACATTGGGATAGCAACGTTCTTCCATGGATATTGACAGGTGTTGGTCTTTATAGCGCTTGTACGATATCCCTCTTCTGCAACGTCACAGACTATGCGGTCATATGCTAAAAATAGTACAGTCTATCACGTGATCGATTTTTCGGACAAACAGAGAACAATGGCAGCTAGCGATGCGTTTATATAGTTGTCACTCGAGAAGAAAAAGATATACCTGGGGCTAAATTTAAGTACGAATAGGTTGAAAAACATTCGAATACACAGTTATTGAGATGGCTAGAATGCCGAGGACTTCCTAAAACAGGCGACAGAACTAAGATGCTGAAAAGGTGAGGAAAACAAGTCTGTTGTAAACAACTTTCTTCGGCTCTTGACAACAGTCATAATGCTTTTTAAATCGATTGATATTGTGTTTATACGAACCAAGATTATATATTGTGATTATAAATGATGTAAATCAATCTTAATTCTTACGATTATGATAATATATACCCGCCTCCAATAATTTTAAAGCACGGAACGAGTTAACGACGAATGTAACAATAAATGTTACCCCACCCACCCATGTATACATATGTAAACGGGGAAAACGTAATGCTGGTTTTAAATTGACATATACTTTCGGCTTGGGTAAACATGTGATTGTCTAAATGTTTGATCTTTACAACAGTATTTATTTTTGTCAGCAGATACACTCACTTATTTATTTGTTTATTTTTCAATATATTTTCAGGGTACATAGCTACATAGCTGCAGGGGAAGACAAAGGTTTATCCATAAGTGTTGATGGCGGAAAGTGGTATAGTTTGAAAAACGAATCCGTTAAACTGACAGCACCATCATCATCGAATGTTCCATAAATGCCATATAGCGGTTGGAGAAAATTTCCTGGCCATGCAGCAGAAATGCCCAAACATTTCAACAAGGGCCACATACATAACCACATAGCAGAGTCGGTGCAATTTATCAATACAAGTTTGATATTGAATGAGAGCGAGGATGAAGCTGAGGACACTGAAGATCTTCATACTGCTAAGCCATTAAAAAAGGGACTGACATTCTTTGAAAGTGGACATGTCCAAAAAATACAAGACTGTGCGAAGCAAGGTCATTACTTCGTCAAAGCCAAGGTTATGGCATCGTATCGAGTGAATGTTTTGTACGATGTAACTGAACAAATTTTAACAATACATAATGCAGTATGTATCTTTATCGTACAATATTAGGCTGATATTAGCTGTAGATAGCCGGTTCTGGGTTTTAGAAGAAAGTGCCCGTATATCGTATGTATGTAAAGCAAATAAAACGTTTTGTTATAGCGTTAAAAGGAGTGAAAATAAAATAACTCGGTGCCATAAAATCAAATTTTAAACTCTTTTATCTTTAGCGTTAAAATGAGTACATCAAATGTTCATTCCTTGGAGCTATATGACTTTTTTAATTTCGGAAGCAACTTTAAATGATGACATTCATCCCAATCCTTTTTCAAAATTGATGCATCTTGATTTATGTTTAAACTAGCATTAAATGTTCATATCTTGCGTCATGACTTTTAAATTGATCACTGATGCGCCATACCATGATTTTTCGATCTTAAAGGGACACATGGCAATCTTGAAATTTCTATGAAGTATCAAAATTGGTGTATCAATTTATTAATCCAGTATCATTTTGACTTTAGACCAGCCTTGCATATATAAAATTCAGCTTGTGTTTTTAATTTTTTATAGTTAATTGAAGAATAGTAATAATTATATATATATATGCAAAAACATTTAACTTCATACTGTGACACTTAAAACTACTCTTGATCAAGTTGTTTTAAATCCATTTTTTCCTTGCTGTATATTGGTAACTTGTCTATTGTTGAATGTGTTATGATATGTTTTTGTTAATATGTATATCTTATATGCTTTTACTGACAACAAATAAAAAAAATTGTAACTTTTAACTGGTTGTTGAGTAGTACTTGTGTTTATATTGATTTCAATTGAAAAATGTTTGGCCGAGATGCAAGTTCAGTTATCGGTCGGGGAAGACAGTCGTAAGCAAGTCGCACAACACGTTAACGGTTTTGCTGTCTTTTCTTCCTTTTCAGCTCTACTGACCAAAAGCTGGGAGAGCTTAGGGAATAGCATGTTGTCCGTCCGTTAACTTTTGTTATTAACACTCGAGTACTTTCATTTTGCATTGATCTTTATCAAACTTTGTCCGATTCTATTTATCAACGAAAGCTTGGACAAGTTTAAAAACCAGCTAACTACCATTATTCCTCCATTATGGGAGCGAGAGATATCTGTATGACCTGAAATGTGTTGTAGGCAGTTCAAATAGAATTAGATCAATCAATAATGATTTGTTTACGATACTTAAAAGGACACATGGAAATCTTGAAGTCTTGTATATCCAGCATTAAACATGTTAATTGAATTGTGTTTTAAGGCGCACTAACCCATGACAGGTTATATGGCGCCTAACAGGCATGAACATGCCAGGCTCATCCTCCATGTACATCGAGATAAAAAAGGGATCTGCAGTGGCCCTATTCTTTGCCCCGTGACCAAACGGGGCCCCCGGGAACCACACGGGGCTAAACATGTTACAATTAGCCGCTCGATTATTAATCCAGTATTATTTTGACATGATAAATCTGTTTGCATTTATACTAAAATGCAATTTTAATTTTTCAACTTTTCCTTGTTATACTTCCATAGGAATATGTTATTGGTGAATGTAATCAACAGTTAGTTATATGCAAAAACAATATGCTTTATACTTTTATTATAATTAATACGGGGTGCCACAAGTTTTTAAAAAAATCAAGATTGCCATGTGTTCCTTTAAACTGTCCAAGAATAAGTGAAACAAAACAGTATACAAAAAAAGAAAGTCTAAGTTTCTTGCATGAATCTTTTTTAATAACATTATTCATTAAGAAAACTTACTCATTGATAACACTTATCAATGTCACGTTGAAAAATGTAGAGCAGCCACTAATTATGTCTCTGTCGATCAGTTTGTGAAAAACGAACTGATCGACAGAAGCAGCCACTAAGTATGTTTCTATCGATCAGTTTGTGAAAAACATATTTAAAAAGGATCGATAGAAACATACTTAGTAGCTGCTCTACATTCTTATCATATACCGACATGTTTTATTTAAATACAATTCACTTGACAAGAGGCGTTTGAAAGTTCACTAGACAACCTATCACAAAAACAAATTGCGAAAAGACAGGCTGGAGCTTCTGAGGAATTATTTTTTGAAGAAGTTTGAATTTTTTCATTCTTTCAATTGAGCGTTCAACATAAATTCTGTGTTTAGCAATATCTTTGGTCGCTGCCTCTTCCTACGGGTAAAGCGGTGGCCTCCTACAGGTGCTCGTCTTTTCCTTGTAACCTGCAATACAATTTAAAACTTAATTCAAAACATTGCTGATATTACTTCTGATATACTGCATAGAAGCAGTATTTCATTAAGTTTAGTGGTAATAAAATATAAAGCAGGTTTGTACAATAAGCACAAGCTAGTATGGTATAAACAGTAGTTGACCTAATATCATCCCCTGAATAACTCGTGTCTGTATGCGAGAATTAACAAGATACAACATTATTCATTTACAGTCAGTTTATACAAACATTAAATACAAAATTAACCCGAGTTTCCAACGAACACGGGCGGTATAGCAGCTAAAAATACAAACAGCAAACCCAAATTTACTTTTAATTTCACACATGTAAATATAGTAAAAACAATTTACTTTCATTTAGCTTGCATATATTGAGATAACACACCTTTTCTGTAGAGATACGACACTCTGTTCGTTTCGCATGTTTTAAATAGTGATCATCTACGATGTATTTTATCCGGGTACTACTACACCCGAATTTATACGCGTTACTACTTTCGGATTATAAAGCACTGTAAACAAAAGTCAAATTACCTGCTTCCCACATTTAATCGGGTCCGGATTTTCTTCCGTAGGACCATTTCCACCAACAAAAATGAAGAGAACATATGTAGGTATCCCTTTTCACGTTGCCTAACGTGAAATATTTCCGGCCACATCTTTCTATCCATCGGAGACACTTTTCTCGTTCTTTGTCTGGCTTTGGAAAAACATTCCCGAACCCAATGAAATAGATTTCTCGCATTTCCCCCGTTCTTGAATCACTTTTGCACTCTCCCCAGCAGAATGTTTTGTTGTGACCATGTTGAGTATATATATTGAGCACAATTAAGTATATGAAAACTGTAAAGTAGATCAATCCATCGTTCGTTATGCTACGACTTCTGCGATTGTTTGTCCGAATTTCAAGATGGCGGCATTCGTGGGCGGAGTTAAGCATTACAAGACTTTCTAAAAATAGATTCAGACTGGAATATGTACAAGCGCTATAATATAGTGTATGAATTGCGAATGTTACTAAGTTCACCACCTGACTATTTTGATGGCTTCACTGTACAGGTCTTTCAAAACTGGTGCCAAGTAGTTTTTAATATGGTTTGGTGTATGCTTGATAAATGACGATATGATTAACCCATTAACAACTGATAATTGATCAAGGAAATTCCAGTAATCTAAGATTTGTACGGGACATTGTTTTCTTATATGGAGCCAAACTTGGAGAATCAATTCACTGAGGCAATTTAATTGCGAATGTCTACATACCAAAATGGTTTGCAACATTAATTAAAGGGACACGCGAAAATCTTTAAAGATGCACTACCTATATCTTTGTGTCCACCAATTGATATAAACTTTACTTAATTATAAAGAGGACTATGAAAAAGGTAAATGGCAATAATTTCACCCAATGTAATATGCGTTTTGCTGGGGAAAAACAGGATTGAAAAGATCGGATTTTTGAAATTGTATTCGTAATTGTTTTAGACAAGCCGATTGCGGAGATTTTCCGATCTTATTCGTTTACAATCGGAACTACTTCGTCTGATTAGCGAAGAGTTCCGATCGATTCGTTTGCTATCGGAACTGCGCCGAATAGTTTGTAATCGCATTGCGCATGTCCGAGAAAATCGTAAAAACTCGTAGTTCTCCGGCAGGAATAAACAGCTGGGCAGCATTTTATTCAAGATATTGTTTTGATCATAATTAATAATTTACAGAACTGGAATACGAACCATGTTTCTTCTTAGAATACTCATAAAATAGCTTTGTATACAAATAAATGCAGTAATATTGAGTCTTTAATATTTTACATTAAAAATCGCGTAGATATAGGTAGTGCCTCTTTAAGTGTTTGAAATGGTTTCGCGATTTATAAATACAGTAGCATTTTTACTTTTACCTGGTAACATTTAGATAATTTAAAATCAAATATTGTGTTCACTATACATTGTTATTATATTATAAATTGTAATATGTTTTTATTGGTGCAATATTATCAAAAGGTTACAGTACAGTGAGTATGCACATACAAGTAAAACTTTTCTTATAATTAATATTAATATTTGACCAAATGCAACTAATAGGAGGCCTTGAGTTGTTAAACAAAACATTTGCCATGGGTCCCCTTAAGGTACTAAGCATTGATTTTAGTTTTATGACCTCTGCCTCGCATGGTTTCGCTCCTGTTTTCCCAGATAACCAATTCTTTCGAAAAACTTCAATAAAACATTTTCTCACTGGGAGATACGAAAGTAAGCTATGCAAATCAATTAGACGGTGCCGACCTGAAAGGCGAGGGCCGAACAAATGCTTACAGGCGTATCTGGTGGTGTTCAATTTCCATTGGCCAAAAGTTACACGCTGGCACAACTCAGGCCAATCGGATTTGATCAAGCACGTTCTCATAAATGTCAATTTTGATGTAGATGATTCACCGTAAAGTGGAGTTTGTAATGTTCATATAGAAAACTAATTTTCCACTTGAAAAATCATCAGAAAAGGTGGGATCACAAGACATGTAAGGAAGTTCTTGTTTGTTAACCAATCAGGTCAAAGGTACAGCTGTTCTCATTGACTGACTGTTTTCATTGCTCACATAGCGTAAGCATAGAGTCGAAATTTCGAGAATGTTCATCAGTGATCAAGTAAAACTTATTAATACGCTTCTTATACATACAACCACAAAATGGAATAGGAATGGGCAGTTTTGCTCTACTTATAATGCCCGTTTTTGTCAAACTTGTTGTTCAACTACAATGTATACTCTATTTATCAAATATATGTTGAATATAAAACCAGCTATAGACTATTTAAAACTCCATTTAAATTAGTATCATCATTGTTAGAGTTTGTAAATATAACATATATCAGCTGGTGTTTTACGATAATTTTTTTTTCAAATTATAAATAATATATGATATTCATAACTTTCACATCTGGTCAACTTCCGGTAGGTTGAGCTATACAGTAGGTGAAAATAAAGGGGTTTACCGGACTTTATCCTCAATATCTATACGAAAAAAGAAAATATTAGACCATGATTTAAATTAAATGTATCCATATTGGTGTTTTAAAATCAGACAACACCAAAAGGAAATACATAGATATACATAAAAAATAAATAATTTAATATAATTATCACTACAAACTAGTTTTATAAAGGGCTAAAGTCAGTTGAGCACCAACGATAAACACCGAGTTTACCCCTTACAAGAATGTGGAGGTCTTTTATTTTATTGATCACTGATTGGTCAAATTATAAAAAAAGACTACTGTCAAGCCGTTGTATATTTGATTATAAATACATGTACATTATATATGCACTTCGATTACAGATACATTCCACTGTGGTTGCCGGGGTAGAATACAACCATGGCAAATCTCGCTAGAGGCAGAGGGGTAGGACCACCACACTCCACCCCTTTCCACTTCATGTTGTCATTTTGTTTATCTTCTTAACCACATCGCATATGCAAATGTGGAAACGTTACTCCATCCTAAATGGAGTGTCTACAATACAATTACAAGTTCTGCAGGTTACAAGGTTCTAGGCCCATGCTCTATATTTTATCTAGATGTAAATGGAGGATGAGCCTGTCACGTTCATCCCTGTTTGGCGTCATATAACCTTTCTTGTGTTAGTGTGACGTAATACCCCAATTCAATCAATCAATCTATAACATGTACATGTTCACTGCATACACACTTTGATTGCATATGTATGTACATTATATACACACACTCTGATTACAGATACATGTACATTATATACACACTTTGATTACAATTACATTTACATGATATACACACTTCGATTACAGATACATGTACATTATATACACACTTCGATTACAGACACATGCACATTATATACCTTCGATTACAGATACATGCACATTATATACACACTTCGATTACAGATAAATGTACATGTACATTATATGCACACTTCGATTACAGATACATTTACATTATATGCAGACTTCGATTACAGATACATGTACTAATAAACACACTTCGATTACAGATACATGTACATTATATACACACTTTAATTACAGATACATGTTCATTATATGCACATTTCGATTACAGATACATGTATATTATATACACACTTCGATTACAGATACATGTATCTTATATACACACTTCGATTACAGAAACATGTACATTATATACACACTTCGATTATAGATTCATGTACATTATATACACACTTCGATTACAGACACATGTACATGTTATACACACTTATATTAAAGATAAATGTACATGTACATTATATTCACACTTCGATTACAGATGCATGTACATGTACATTATATACACACTTCGATTACAGATACATTTACATTATATGCACACTTCGATTACAGATACATGTACTAATATACACACTTCGATTACAGATACATGTACATTATATACACACTTTAATTACAGACACATGTACATTATATGCACACTTCGATTACAGAAACATGTACATTATATAAACACTTAGATTACAGATAAATGTACATGTACATTATATACACACTTCGATTACAGATGCATTTGCATGTACACTATATACACATTTCGATTACAGATAAGTGTACATGTACATTATATACACACTTAGATTACAGATGCATGTACAGTATATGCACACTTCGATTACATATACATGTACATTATATACACACTTAGCTTACAGATAAATGTACATGTACATTATATACACACTTCGATTACAGATGCATGTACATGTACACTATATACACACTTCGATTACATATACATGTACATTATATACACACTTCGACTACAAATACATTTACATGTACATTATATACACACTCTTCTATTACAGATGTATGTATTTTATAAACACCCTATGATTACATATATGTATAGTATATACATATATATATGTATACCCACTTTGATTAAATACGAGAAGTGTTCAACTTATAAGTGAACACTTTCAATGTGTAACTGAATCCACTATCTTGAAATTCTCGCGGAATATGTTGATCTTAATGTCAAGTCTAATGATTCCTTCGATATGAACATTGTGACATGCACTGTTATGTGCTTCCTAATTTTGCTGCATCCGTATTTTTGAAAAAAGGGTAGAGAATTACATTTTGAAGCCAAAATCTTCAATTATAAAAATAACTGGAATACAAATTTTAGGAAAAATGCTTTTAAAATGTCGTTTAAGGTTATAGTATTCTGCTATGTCCATGTCTGAACGTAAAAAAAAGTGTAATATGCCTTTTTTTGAAATTTGTCGATTTTCAAGATTTCAACAAAAATTAACATGAAATTAAACTAAATTACGAAATTAAGAAAGCTTCTAGTTCGAAACATCAACTGCATGCATTTTTGTGATTTCCTCCGCTATAATAAAAACAAATTCATAAGTTTCTTAACAGAAAAGAGAGAAAAAAATATATAACTAAAAATTTAGGGGCGAAACACACACATTTGCATATAATGATAAAAATAACATTATTTTTTTACCAAAGATATCTTTATAAGGTATATGATATACATCATTAATAACAATTCATGTTTTTAAATCATAAAATGTGAATAAAATAGTTATTTTGGAAAATTTATAAAATTATCAGTAACAAACGAGCAAACTGTCCTTTTATCTGTCAATTTCTTAATATTGCGGTAAAAAGTCGAGCTTTTAATTCAACATCTATATTTTTGTCTTAAAATAAAACATACCATCATATTTAAAGTATAAACACAGTTTTAAACAATTATGATATGCATTTAGTGGACATATTTAGTTTAAGGTAAAGCAACAGAAACATATAGTTTTAAAACTAGAAAACAGTGTACACCTAATTCAAAATGTAATTTAAAACGAACAACGTGAAATTGGAGATTATTTTTAAATGCATACGTTCTAGATGACAGTTTCACATCATTAAACCACGCATTTGTTATGATATAAATTAAATAACATCTTAAACACAAGTGTTCAATTATAAGTTGAACACCTCTCGTATGCAGTGCTCAGGATAAGCTTTCATCACAATGCGTATAGTACGCGTGAAAAAACTCGTACTGCGTATTTACATTTTAATACTAATGCGTATTCTTAAAACAAGGTTTGAAAAAGACATTAATGTAAAATGTTTACTCTGTAAATACTCTTTGTCATTAATATAAAAGATAACGTATTTCCCCTTCCGCTTATATATATGCATTATAGCTGTCAGTCGTCTTTAAACGGCTTTAATTTGTGTCAAACAGCCGACTTGTTTTCGAAGCATCGACTTGTAATTGCTGGAGGTACTTGATTGTCATTCAATACCTCAAACTTCAATAAGTATTGAGTATAATTGGATTCACTCGATTTTTTCTGTTCAAGTCATTAGTTTGTACGCGGGTATTTGGTTCTCAAAACTTTAATGACGATTTTTTAATGCGTTTTGATGATGAAATATGCGTAATTACGCAGATACACGTCTTATCTGTAGAACTGGCATATACATGTACATCTAATATATACACATTTTGAAATGTACCCATGTATTTGTATAAATGATACAAACATGCAAACAGATTCATAAATTACAGACCAGTTCACATCTATTTAAAGTACCTCTGCATTGAACTAATGGACCACATGTGGTCAACTAGGATGTCCTTGATAAGATTAATGGTTTTATTGCTATTATAGCTAATCAGTGAAATTAGATAAGCATTGGCTCACTGAGAGCTGTTTCCATACAGTAATGCATAGGACTTTATATTCCTGTTTCGAGTCTGGTTGCAACACCACATCTAAATGTTCCTAAAATATGATAAGGTAACGCAATGGGTCCAACCATCGCTATAAAACCGTATTTCCAGACTTTACTCATGTGTTGAGGCTACAAAATAATGCATATGTGCATGTTTATTAAAACTGTATATTTATCCACGGGTTCATAAAATACCCGCACATGAATATGTGTGAAATTAATTTAGAGTTGGTAACTTTTTATTCGAAGCTTCGAACAATAACAAAAGGGCGATGTTTTTGGCTGGTCGGTTTAGATGTTTATATTGTAGTCATAGAGCGGTTTCGCAACATAAGTTAGTTACATATATACCTTATCGTTCGTCGACTTAGAAACGATGTGCATCGATTTTAAAACCTGCCTGTTGATTTTAAAACCTGCCTATTGCTGACGAGCATGTGACTCTATGTATAAATACCCAAGCCCAGTACACAGTACGTAACATTTGTCAGTCACTACATGTCAGTCACTAAGCATGACAATACGCGTATCCCGCATAATAATATGTTTGTGTGTGTGCGTGAAATGTTTTTGTTGGCGGGGGGGGGGGGGGGGGGGGGGAGGTGTGATTGGTTAAAAAAAATGACTGCAGTATGTTCAGGTTGTTTTCAGCAAATTATTTTATACATTTTTTTTCAAATCTTTCGAAAAAAACCTTGTCCATTCTTGTTTTAATTATGGGCATACAAAAACAGAGAGAGAGAGAGAGAGAGAGAGAGAAAGCGAGAGAGAGAGAGAAAGAAAGAGAGAGAGAGAGAGAGAGAGAGAGGGAGAGAGACAGACAGGGAGAGAGAGCGCTCTGTGAAAGTTCAGTTTATTGACATATATCAGTACGCACGCATGGGCGTAGACGATAACAATATTAACGCTTTTTGAAAGCCGCAAGCTTAAGAGTGCAGTTTTAATCTCATATACAAGACAAATATGCTAATATGCTATAAACGTTTTGTACCATGGACATTCAATGCCGGTAATTCACATTTTGATTGATAGGTTGTGTACACATTACAACAACGAGCGTGTTAATTTGAGTGGAACGTGGTATAACTGCCGAACCTGTAATTTGTAGCACGACTGAAATATGCGCAGGTGAACATTATATCATAAGCAAGAACAAAGGAAATCCATTAGAGCTATACTATACTTTAATTGCATATACACATTCTTTTACCTACTAGAATCTCAGTTTTCAAACATGATATAAGCATGCTAAGTAACACATGTAAATTTTTAATATGGTCTCTATATCTATGGGAGACACCTCTGTGTTTGGTCAAATCTGAGCAAAAATGAAATCAATTTTAAAATGTGTTCGTGTTATTAAAACAGAACGTAGCAGGAGGGCCATTTAAGTGAAGTACATTAGACATCTAAAATATAAACAAATTTCTATTGTAAATAATATCAGTTCTACACTCAAAATAAATAGGCGTAATATATATCCAGATTGCATACGAAGGAAAGGCGCCAGAGAATTATACCTGTATACCCCCTGTTTAAATGATTTTAGGACGCTAGATCTATACAAGTAAACGTCTTCCGATTTTATTTGCATAAATTGACCTCATCCGAGGAAAAACAAACATCCTTTGATATGTTAAGGTGCAGCAAATATTGTATAGTATTATGTACAGCAGACAGTTTGCGGCTTGTGGATTTCTGTATTTATTTTTCTTTTCATCGATCTTCCCTATGTTGGATCCGTTCAGCTGCAGAGTCTTCGGCCTCGCTCATTCTATATGTACAAAGTCCACATATACCACACCAAATATTCAGGGGATTCTTCATGCAGACTGACGACGCTCAACTAACTGCTTCACTTCGATGGTTGTTCCCGGCGATGTACCATGGCGAGCGGGACACTGATCTTAGTCCACAACACTGCCTGTGATCCTGACAAGGGACACGCAGTAGTGTTGCAGTGCCTTCCCCCCGACGTGCATGGGTCGGTGTCCACAGAGAAGACTTCAAATAACACGTGCATA
The DNA here is from genome assembly GCA_037043455.1 of Cyrtodaria siliqua. NCBI lineage: Eukaryota > Metazoa > Mollusca > Bivalvia > Adapedonta > Hiatellidae > Cyrtodaria > Cyrtodaria siliqua. Next base: position 96,618 of record JAWPHD010010032.1, read on the forward strand.
ATATATATATATATGGCTCTTTAATTTTTGAAACCGGTGGCTATTTATTTTTTTGACAGGCGGCTACCATTAGTGATCGATAGAGATAGGTTGTTAGGGGGTCCGTGTGGATTCTACTCGCAAAATAAACATGGGGTCTATAAGTACATGCAATCTCCTGTTTTTGGTTCTAATTAATGTCAGGATTTTTAGTTAGTTCAGGTTTCCTTCAGATGATGAAATAATTCTATAATATTTGAAAAAAGAAAATGTTAAGCCAACTCAAAACAGACCGAGAATATAGCCGGCTGGCGGCTATTAGAGACAGCCATGGACTCTATCGATCATTTGCTAAAGACCGCGGAGACATTGGCAATACGGTTTTGCGGCATACATGTAAAGGCAGATTTTCACGCACTTTTTTCGACTACTTGATTGGCACTGTAGGGGCGGAGCCATGGGATATTTGAAACTAATTGCATAGACAACTTTTCTCAATCCTTTATACACAATGTTATACAATATATTGGGTCAGAATGCTATAAGCGTCTCATGAGTTCAGCACAAACACACTAAACTTTAAATTGTTAAATGTTTTAACAAAAGATACCCCAGCTCATAACATCTTATTGAGTACTGTATATAAGATTACTTTAAGTGTTCCATGGTTAATTAATGAACAATATACATTGTTTTAATTATATATTTCTGATGAGTAAAATATTAAAACCTGTATTATAATAAGACGAAATATTGTATACTTAACAACTGATTTATTTAAGTGTAACCACGGTAAACAGGTAAAGGGCAAAACAAGTATTCGAGATATATTAATTGAGAGACATATTCCAAATCCTTCATTTCATTCAGTTTCATTCATACAACTGTCCAGACTCTAATTACAACGACCAAATGTCAACGTCAATGTCATTATAGATAAAACCTTAAACAAATAATTTAAATGTGCATAGCGTGAAGTGTGACTTGTTATAAACACCTTAGTCCAAAGTAGAACCCACACAAAAAGGGAGGTAATTTCAAAATTACAGAACTCAAACATATATATTCATTTCGACAACACATTATCAAACTGTTTTTCTGTGCTTTGAATTCATACGTATGGGCAAGAAAAGTAATGTTGCGCTATATAATGGATTGTATGGACGTCAACAAATGGGGAGGGGTGTTGGGGGTGGGGTGGGGGTTGGAGATTGGTTGCGGGAGGATTACTCGAAATAATAACTTAATT